>JADBJO010006093.1:35000-45000 GCA_016801955.1 Conus betulinus
CTTAATATTTAAAGCTTTTAGCTGTAATTCATATCATGTTTTTGCACCAGTATCTTAAAACTTTTTGCTGGTGAACCATGCATGAAAAGATGATAGGGTTTGTGCATTTTTATTAGGTGGTAACAACAGGAAGCCATGCCATCACTACCCTGTCCCTCACCCCACCCTGTGCCTGCCACTCCTCTGCTGTTTTGCTTTTCAGTATCGCTAGGGAAAAAAAACGGCTGCTCCTGCTCATGTGTGCATGCATGAAAAGGGAAAGAAACAATGAGATTCAACATTTGAGTGACATACTTTGAAATGGAATGAGTCGAGGAGGATCCCACTTCAATTAACGGGGGATAATTCGATGCTGCCGTGCTTTGAGTACAGGTGGATGATGAACCGCGTCAACGGGTCATCAGTAAAGGTAGGAACTCTGGAGGACTCTTCAGTGTGTATGAATTTTGTATGGATTGCACATTCTGAAGAGGGATTAACACCGTCAGCCCTGTGTAAACTGTATGGGCCTCACGGGACCAGAATCTTCAGAAGCACCTTGTGAAATATGATGTCTGGAAAAAGTTAAAAGTAGCATTGTCAGTTGCAACCAAACACACAAAGACAAAGCATGTACAATGTAGAGTAAATTTTCCCATTTATTAACCAAAAAAAAGCATGGCAAGCATAGCACAAATGGCAAAAACAGCCAAATATACACAAAATACGCAGCGAAAAGTGCCCCAACTTCGGAATTTGAAAAAAAAAAAAACAAAAAAAACACAACAACAAAAGCTTGCTATCTTAAGGTTTCTGGAGTAGTGCTTCTCTTATCTCCTTCCCCCTCGGCATTCACAACACATCAATAGATGTCTTTAGGATCAGTCTCCCACATAAAAGGTCAAACAGAAGTGTTTACATTACTTTAGCCAGCAATTAAGTACATGGAGCCTTGTATCTGACTTAGCACAGGATCGAACTTCGTAAGTGTGAACAGCCGGTGGCAGCTGTTGGTAGGAGTTTGCAGTAGGAAACATGATGATGCCAATTGTGGATAGGTTCCATTTTGCAAATCTATGTGAATGTTCTATTCTGTATTACCTTCTTTCACCTATTACCTTCTTAGAGTACAGACACCCAGACAGGGGAACAGGGCATGATTGATTTGGATTCGTAGTTTCCCATGCTTCACATAGGGCATCTCCTGGTTTTCTGTGTGTGTGTGTGTGTGTGTGTGTGTGTGTGTGTACCCTTGTGGAGCACCAGTTACTTGCTTGTAATGAATGTAACACAATTTCCACACTTTAAATATATCTCGCAAAGTGAAAATACAGTTCATACAAGCACAGCACACAGCACCGCTAAGCGGTCTAAGGCAAACATAAAGCAAATCAGTTCTCGCCATGACACCGTTTCAACAGTGAAAACAAACCAGACTTCTTTCCCTTGCCTGCCTCCCATGGCCGTCCACCAGACCCCGATCCAGACACAATAAGATCATTGTAGCTGTGGAATTACTTGATCTTTTCTTTCACTGAAATTTGCAGAATCAGTCAAACATCCAGTGTAATTGTCTGTCAGCCAATTCTGGTGTCTGGGGATGAAAAGGGAACGATGTAATCAGCTGCATCATTCTAACATCGGATGGTGCTGTCATGGAAGACCTGTACTTAAGGGGAGAGGCGGCATGAAAATTTGACCATTTTCTTTCAAAAATCATGTTTTGGATTTTGATGTGTTTTTGTGCTCAAGAAACTTTGTTAAAACCATCTGCGGTGTTCATTTTGTCTATTTTTCACGTTTTTCTTAGTAAACTGAAACATGACTTTATTTGAAGGAGGTGTGTATGAAAATTGCTCAGCTTCTTTATTTTCAAATGTCGTTTGCTCACAATCACTTTTTTCACCAATGGTGGATGTGCAAGGAACACATCTCTGGATTGCAGATTACCTAGCTTGGTACTTTTTTTTTTTCTTTTGATCAGAAATGACTTCTGCATGTAATTACTAAGTCAAAACAGCACTTATCATTTGCTATTTCTACTTGAAAATTCAAAAGCAATGAAACGCAAAGCCTGATGGCCACATATGGAAAAAAAATATTGAAAAAAAAGCAGTTAAGATATATATAAAAATCCTTTTGTAATTGCATTACTATAGCTCAGCAAAACAAGAAAAGCCATGTTTCAAGTGCCAAACATGTCTGCTATGGTAGAAATACAGTTCTTGTTATGAACTTTTTTTTCCCCATTTTTCATCATTTTTGCCCCCCTTTTGTGGTCCCCAAATCACACAAGAGCTTTGAAATCACCCAAATATATTTTTTTTTTTTTTTTCCCCCCATGTTTTCTTAAACATAAACAATAGAAAAAAATGAAGTTTTAAAAAAAACAATGGTTTAATTTCCGTGCCACCTCTCCCCTCAAAGTGTGGTAACTGGATGTGAGAGAGCATGGAGTGTGGGTTCAATGGGATGTAGGCGACCTGCATATAAACTCTTGAGGACTCTTTTATGACTGTGGGCTTTGTATGCCCTGCATCCTGTCGAGACATATAAACGTTAAAAACACATAGCTAAACCAGTGTAAACTGAATGAGGTGTGGGTGACTCACATCGTTGGGAGTATGTGGTGAAAAGCGAAGTGGAGGTTTTAAAATTGTGAAATTCAGCCAAACACAGTCAAAGCATGTACAGCATAAAATTTCACATTTACATACTGTTGAGAAAGCATATGGCACAGTACAACCTTGCGAAACATAGCAAAAAAGGCAAAATATCCACAATGCACCAAAAAATGTTCCATGATTCTGTTTTAAAAAACATGCACAAAAAAGCTTACTATTTACAACAACAGAAAAGAGGAGTGCTGCCCCCTCCTCCTGCCCTCATTCCTCCTTCTGCGTCCACAACACAGTCAGTAGTGTAAGTAAACTCCCATTCATGAAAGCAAACATTGTAAGTATTTGTATCACATCATCCAGTTACTATGTATGCAAACTTTGATAACATAACCAGTATACCTTAGACTGGAACTTTCAAACTGTGAACATTTTCTGAATGAGAATAATCGGAATGAATCAATTAGTCAAATCAGCTTGCTATCGCAGACGAGATTGGTGCTAAGAAATGTACACATGTCACTGTACGTGCAAGAAGCCTGGGTATGCTGTGTTGTACTGACTATCGAGTGATCAACGTGTATTTACAATATTGATTTGCAACGACCTATTCCAGCTCTTAGAGGTTGTTTGCAGCAAGAGACTTGATGGTAGCCATTATTGGTGGACTGCAATGCACAACACTGAGCAAATGTTCCAGGGTCTGTCTATTCAGCGTTGTAGTTTCCCCAGCAAAGGCAATCTCATGTGAGATTGTTAAGGCCATTGTGGCACAATTTTTAGTTTCTGCAGAGTTCACAATTCCACCTTTGCTCTGTGTGTGTGTGTGTGTGTGTGTGTGTGTGTGTGTGTGTGTGTCCATATGTGTGTATATGTGTATGTGCGTGTGTGAGTGCATGTGTGCTTGCATATGTGTGTATGTGTGTGTGTGTGTGTGTGTGTGTGTGTGTGCAGACCACCAGCCAAATGCTATTACAAGGTATAACATGATTCTGACTGAGGATTCAAAACATGCCTTGCTAAATTAAATAAAAGTACAGTTAACACAAATCATAGGTCAAATGGCAAATATAAATGCAAAATTTGTAATTGAATATAACACCATTTCAAAAACAGAAACAAATCTCCATTTAACAGAAGCTAGAAGAAAAGAACTCCTGTCTCATCGAAGCTATGTTGGTGGCCTTCCTCACACTCCCAGGTGTCCCACAACTACATCCAGGATTGTCGCAGCCCCAAGGTCAAAGACGTGGAGAGGACATCGAAACTGAGATCACCATGAGAACAGGGCATGAAGGGACACAGAATTTGAGACTTTTTATATGCTGATCGATGAGAATGAAAATGATTAAGATGATGGTACAGATTTCAATTCCGGTCTGAGACTGCACGACAGGGCTGTACTCTACGCTTCCTTTCATAATCACGGCATTAACCAGGTCCAAGAGATACAGACACCTGCAGTGTTGGTCAGAAAATTTGAGGAACACTCTCAAAGACGCAGCCATTAAGTGAAATGAAACTCGACTGTATGGTCTCAGTCTTTCCAACTGAGCCTGTAGCAAATTCAATTCTGGGTAGGAGCTGGTTGGAGCAGAAAATCCCACATGACTCTGATGGGAATCAAGCCCACGACCTCCCAGCCGGGAATATGTGTTGATTTTCTTAATCACACTCATCTTTTTCTTCTTTTAAAAGGAATTCAGATTTGTTACAAGGACTCTCTGTAGACAGGAAAGATACTGAACGGTAACTTTTTTTGATTTAAAAAAAATTTTTTTTTATCATATATACTCTAAGACAGACAGATTGAATGTTCATGAGTACATGGCTTTCTTAAAGCTTTTTTTTATTTTAAGGACGGGCAAGCTCCCTTCTATCGACGCTCGCCTTTTAATAGATCTCTGTAGTGTGTTTTTCTTTCTGTTAAAGTCCAAAGTGAATACAATGGGAAAAATGGTCGCAAATGTATACAAATGATATAAAAAAAATATGGCGTACATTTCAACTGATTTGGCGAAACTTTTTTCTGAAAAGAATCCAGCATTTGAAGGGAAGTTATCCATATCTTGTGGGTTTATAAATAGAGGCCCTTGAATGCTTAAGTAACATGTCCCTGCATATCATCCTAAGGCTTTTTGCCCTTGATCAACAGACCTTCCATTCAAGCTCTCATGCTGGTCCGTGACATAATGCACTGGATCACTGCCCAGGCACCAGACAGAAAATGCTATGATGTGACCCTGTTTTTCCCTTTTATACCAACTGTACATTGATGTTTCATTGGTTTCTGGTCCAAAAGACAGAATTCTGGACACGTCCTACATCTGATGCTTGTAGGATTTTTACTATGATGATAATGATGATGATGATCATCATCATCATTATAATAAGAGAGTATCATTCAATGAAATGATCACCAAACTGCCTTCTTGTCACCAAAAGTAGTGGTAATCCATTATGATTTTTTGAAATATTTTTATCTTCATTGTCTTTATTATTGATATTATGGATATCCGTATCATCATTGCTATTTTAACGCACATTGTGTCCTTCCCGTCGGCGTTGTTTTCATTCAGTGCCCATCTTGCACCAAATTTAATGAGAGAAAAGATTGCTTGTTCTTCATTTTCGTTCTGTCCTGAGTGTTGCTTTTCTCGCCTGAAGAAAACCTAAGAGGTCAATACATGTCATGTTTTGTCTTGTGGTTCATTTGTTCATGTTTTGCAGATAAGTATAGTGCTTAAACTTTAAAAGATTTCAATAAAATAAAGTTGATTCCCGATGTATGTGGTTATGCATAATTAGCCCTAAGTGCTTATCCACAAAAAGATGTTTGCTTCAGAAAATGCATTGATAAAGATGTTTGCTTCAGAAAATGCATTGATAAAGATGTTTGCTTCGAAAAATGCATTGATAAAGATAAATTATTTGCTTCGGAAAATGCATTTATTTTACGACCCTGAACCAGAATAGAGCCATTATAATCATGGTGGCAGTGCAGTCTTAAGTATGAGCACGTACAGTACCCAAATAACTGTTTCATGTCAATATATTTCAAGCCAGTCACTGTGAGTTTTACATACCATTGGTGTTAGCCAGTCAGAAGCATTAAACGGAACAGCCTAAAATGGTTACCATCCAAACGTACAGCAAATCTAGCCTTCGTTGCTGTCATACGCATCCATAGCCTTGGCCAAACTCCCTCTACCATGAGCAAATTCATCCAAAATCTGCGCCTGAGCCCTTAAGAAGCTCCCGACCTTGGAGCCGTTTCCTCTGTTCAGCTCCAGGGAGCCGTCTATGATGTCATAAAGGCTGAATCCCAACAAAGCAAAGTTCAGTAGGAGAGACCCTCCAGCTGCCATTGCAATCAGACGGGATGCTGTACCTCCGGCAGTGGTGCCAGCTCTGGCACCTCGAACGCCAAGTCCAATGACGTCTTTGGCGATCTCTGCGCTGGCGAGTCCCATGCGGCCGAGCTTGGTGCCAAGCGTCGTCTTAAGTCTCTGGAATGCTACGGGGTCTTGTTTCAGTGTGTCCGTCAGAGCTTTGCAGAAGGAGGACCATTTTTCAGTGGCGCCTTTCGTTTTGTTCTGCTCCAAGATGAACTTGGCGACGCTGGCGCCCCCAGCGGTGATTCCCCCTACACGCGCCAACAATGCCGCCTCCCACACCAGCCATAACAGCTGAGGCACCCATGGTGAATGGTATGAGAGCAAATCCAGCGATTGCCACCACTGAAAGCAAAACAAATCAACGTGATGCAGTGTGAGCACTGGAGAACATACTTATCTAGAATGTGAGCGAATCCCTGATCCGTGTTTGAAACTGACTCTTGCTTTCACTTGTCCAGTTTGATCAAGGAAGTGTCCAGGCTTGCAGGCTGGTCCTGCCAGAGGCCTACGCACAGCATCTGCTGAGATATGAGACCAAGTCTGTATAGAATTATTAAAATATGCAGCAGCAGCAGCAGCAGCAACACTGCAGACCTGAAACGTTGTCTGAGAGGTAGCATTGTATGAAACAGTAACCAAAAGTCCCTTGTGCCTCACATACTGGACACACGTGTTCAAAACTCTCCTTAAAAAGTCAACACAGACGTACATATATCAGACATAAGAAAGAGTAGTGGTCAGAGTTATTCAACGGCAATAGTGGCCAGAGCTGTACAACAACAATAGTGGCCAGAGCTGTACAACAACAATAGTGGCCAGAGCTGTACAACAACAACAGTGGTCAGAGCTGTACAACAACAACAGTGGTCAGAGCTGTTCAACAACAATAGTGGTCAGAGCTGTACAATGATGACAGTGGCCAAAGCTGTACAATGATAATAGTGGCCAGAGCGGTACAACGACAATAGTGCCAGAGCTTACAACGATGATAGCAGCCAGAGCTGTACAAAGATAATAGTGGCCAGAGCTGTACAACGATGGTAGTGGCCAGAACTGTACAACGACAATAGTGGCCAGAGCTGTACAACGACAATAGTGGCCAGAGCTGTACAAAGATGGTAGTGGCCAGAACTGTACAACGACAATAGTGGCCAGAGCTGTACAACGACAATAGTGGCCAGAGCTGTACAACGATGGCAGTGGCCAGAGCTGTACAACGACAATAGTGGCCAGAGCTGTACAACGACAATAGGGCCAGAGCTGAAATATGACAATAGTGGCCAGAGCTGTACAATGATAGCAGTGGCCAGAACTGTACAAACGACAATAGTGGCCAGAGCTGTACAGCGACAATAGTGGCCAGAGCTGTACAACGACAATAGTGGCCAGAACTGTACAGCGACAATAGTGGCCAGAGCTGAAAAATGACAATGGTGGCCAGAGCTGTTCAATGACAATAGTGGCCAGAGCTGAAATATGACAATGGTGGCCAGAGCTGTACAACGACAATAGTGGCCAGAACTGTACAGCGACAATAGTGGCCAGAGCTGAAATATGACAATGGTGGCCAGAGCTGTACAACGACAATAGTGGCCAGAACTGTACAGCGACAATAGTGGCCAGAGCTGAAATATGACAATGGTGGCCAGAGCTGTTGAATGACAACAGTGGCCAGAGCTGTACAATGACAATAGTGGCCAGAGCTGTACAATGATAATAGTGGCCAGAGCTGTACAATGACAATAGTGGCCAGAGCTGTACAGTGACAACAGTGGCCAGAGCTGTACAGCGACAACAATGGCTAACAGATACTGTGACAGTAGTGGCTACAGCCGTATTATGACATCAGAGGCTACAGCCATACAATAAGGGATAAACAAGATGCAAAGCATATAAACGTACTCCCAGTGTATCCTGAATATGCGTGTGAAATATTCCATAGAGACGAAAAAAACGTCTTGGGCTGGTGTAACCGTTAGTTATGGCTATCTGGTAAACATCGGGCATCATCTGTGACCTATAATGAACATGCTTACAAATTTTCAGAAAGATCGGCCAAGTACTTTCTGGGATTCTCCATACAGAAAAAAACCATTATAGTCCGTTAGTAACAGCTCTAAGGGTAAACTAAAACATCGGGCATCATCCGTGACCCATAATGAACATACCTACAAATTTTCAGAAATATCCGCCACGTACTGTCTGAGATATTCCATAAAAAAGAACCATTATGGGCCGTTGTAGCCGTAAGTAACGGGCTATAACAGTAAACTAAAACATCGGGCATCATCCGTGATCCGTAATGAACATACCTACAAATTTTCAGAAGATTAGTCAAGTACTTTTTGAGATATTCCATAAAGAAGAAAAACCATTAGGGGCCGTTATAGCCGTTAGTAACAGCTATAAAGGTAAAGTAAAACGTCGGGCATCATCCGTGACCCATTATGAACATACCTACAAATTTTCAGAAAGATCGGTCAAGTACTTTCTGAGACATTCCATAAGATAGAAAAACCGTTATGGGCCGCTATAGCCGTTGTAACAGTAAACTAAAACATTGGGCATCATCCGTCGCCCATAGTGAACATACCTACAAATTTTCAGAAAGATCGACAAAGTGCTTTCTGAGACATTCCATAAAGAAGAAAAACCGTTATGGCCCGTTATAACCATTAGTAACGGCTATACAGTAAACTGAAACATCGGGCATCATCTGTGACTCATAATGAACATACCTGCTAATTTTCACAAAGATCGGCCAAGTACTTTCTGAGATTTTCCATGAAGAAAAAAAAAACGTTACAGCTGTTAGTAACGGGTATAACGGAAATGTAAAACATCGGGCATTATTCGTAAACCATAATGAACATACCTACAAATTTTCAGAAAGATCGACCAAGTACTTTCTGAGATATTCCATAAGAAAAACCGTTACAGGCCGTTACAGCCGTTACTAACGGCTATAACGGTAAACTAAAACAACGGGCATCATCCGTGACCCATAATGAACGTACCTACAAATTTTCAGAAAGATCGGCCCAGTTTTTTTTGTCTGGAACGAGTGGAACACGGACGGACACACACACCACGGACGGACGGACACACACACACACACACACAGAGCATTTCTTCATTCCCATTCTCTAAAGTATTCCCTGCTCTATAAGAACTGGAGTGCAAAAAAAAAAAAAAAAAAAAGGTGAAAAGTAAAGGTGCACGGTGGGGTGCCAGCGCCTCGCGGCATTGCCTGGTCAACACGGAAGTGAAAACTTGCCAAGTCATCTGCAAGTGTTGGTGTTGACTGCTACCTACACTTTTTGCGCTTGTTGTCGGGTGGTGGCTTAGATCGCAGTCTTCGTATCTTCCTCTTCCACCCGCCCTCGGTAGAATGCAAAAAGCAGCCAACACTCATGTAGCGGCAGTAAAATGTTCGGGTTATTGAACCTTCCCCAATGAAACCAAGGACTGACAAATTTCAGGCAAATCACAACGCCTTTTCATACAAACTCTGAGTGCTCCTCACCCTGTATTCACTCATCAAAAAAACTTCACAGTAGTCACTAACATGAATGACTGCACCCTTTAAAAACTTTGTGAGTAAACATATTGCACGCGCACACACACGCACGCACACCATATTCGTGAGATAGAAAGACAGAGAAAGAGAGGCAGGGACAGACAGACAGACAGCCAGACAGAGACTGAGAGAGACCCAAGCATTTATTTTAGGCGTAATCCCCCCTTTTTTCACCGGAAAAATCAGATGTGACACCACACAGCATACGCACAACGCACACACGCACGCGCGCGCATGCATGCACGCACGCGCGCGCGCGCGCGCGCGCACACACACACACACACACACACACACACACGCACGCACGCACGCACGAACGCACGCACACCATATTATCGATTTCGTTAGATAGAAAGACACAGAAAGAGAGGCAGTGACAGACAGATAGACAGAGAGAGAGAGAGAGACCAAACCATTTATTTTGG
>JADBJO010006093.1:50000-60000 GCA_016801955.1 Conus betulinus
TTTGGACCGTTATAACGGCTATTCTGGTAAAATATAACATCGGGCACCATAATGAACATACCTACACATTTTCAGAAAGATCGGCGCAGAAGTTTTGTCTGGAGCGAGAGGAACACATTTTAACCACGGACAGACAGACAGACCGACAGACAGCATTTCTTCGTTCCCATTATAAAGTACTCCCTGTTCTATAAGAAGTGGGAGTACAAAAACCCAGATGCCTGGTATCACAACACTAAAATACTCGGGTAAGCTTCAAAGTCTTCATCAGTAATGCCTAAGAGCATATTGTGTAGAACTGATGGAGGCCCCGCTAAATGGAAAGAAGAAAAAAAAAAAAAAAAAAAAAAAAAAGGGGGGGGGGGGGGGTGTAAGAGGAGGAGGAACGAAAATGAGAAGAAAGGAATGAAAAATAGAGGGAAACTGGGTGTGGGAGGCCCCCTACACAGAAGTCCTCTCGGGTCAATTTTTATTTTTGAAACTGACAGAACGAAGTGAACAACTGAAAGCAGTCCAACCCAGAATGCAAGAACACTCAGAGACCCAGACTCAGTGGACAGATTGATGGACGCACAACCGTAGGTGTCAACCCAATTTTCTTCATTTTACAACATCCCATATTGAAAAGTACTTTTTCCCTTATGCCGAACCCAAAAAAAACCTTATACATTACGGAAAACGCAAAAAAAACAAACAAAAATTGCTGTGAACACAGTGTAATACTCAGTATCAGACAGAACTTCTTAAACACACACACACACACACACACACACACACACACACTTCTTCTTCTTCTTCTTCTTCTGTTGTGTGGCCACAATCAACACTCTGGTTTTTTGCCACAGAATTGAGGGTTTCCGTGAACCGGCTGCCCGACTTAAAAAAAAAAAAGAAAAAAAAAAAAAGGAAAATCCTTTTCTTTTTCCTGTGTGGGCTTGAAATAGCTCTTCAAGTTGCACGAGTAGATCACAACATTTACTCCGGATCACATTTACACACTCCCTGCCCACTAACTGGATCAGAGGGAACGAGAAGTGACGGGCAGGCATCCTAGTGACGGCCCCCCCCCCCCCCCCCCGTAGCGGCCCTCCTACCAGCACGCCCCCTACCCCCTACCTACCTAGTCTAGTCAAGCACTCTCACATTCATACAGGACAGTTTGGGTTTGTTTTGATCTTACTCCTGGAGTTCGCGCAGCAGCAAGACTGTCGAGAGTGTCAGCACTGAGGTAGGAGGTGACTCTGTTTTTTAAAACTGTCAGGGGAGTCTGCCTCTACAATGTGTGCTGGGAGTTCATCCCACTCCCGGATGGCTCGGGGGAAGAATGAAAAGAGCCTATCTTGCTGTTTATGATTTACAACACACACACACACTCCTTGAGGTGTCGCCCACTACCAACTCGAGCCTTTTCAGCTGCTGGGGGGTTCGGAGCCATTCTCGATTCAAATAATGCACACATAGAAGTTGATGAAAAATCGCGCATGCGCAGATTACCGGAACAATAGAAAAAAAAAATTGTTTTCTGCGCATGACCGATCATCTACTAGTTCGTTCCCGTTTCAGTGCTACAAGTCCGTGTCGTCTGCTATGAAAATTTGTTTACCCTTCAGTTTGCTTCAGTGATTTAAGATTTGCCCGTACAAATCGGTTTTACCCGTATTGAAACTTGTATACGGCCATACAGACCCGAAATCGTAGGTTTCCTGTACAGCAATTCGGGAAAGCCGTATAGGTTGACACCTATGCACAACTGAAAAGGCAGATTTGATAGATCTGATAGACAGACAGACGGATTGAGGTAGAAAGATGCAGATGGAATTTCGTAGTATCAACACGATCATACTCATCCCTTTCCTTGACAGGGCTGCACGGGTACGTCGCAGGGAAGGGACCGCCCATGACTGGTATTCCGATGAGAAAACAGGGGCACACCCTTGTTTAAAAAAAATTAGGAAAAAAAAAGAAAAAAAAAAACAAATCGTTTCTCTCAGCTGGCTTCCAAAATATTTTGTAGGGGAAACTCCACGTCGCGTTCACAGTGGCTCCATTAAAGCTTTCTCTGTCCTTCACTTCCACTATCTCCTGCACGATCCGAAGTGAAGATAAATAATGCAGTCAATAAAAGCGCATTGCTTCGCTTTCAATCAACTGTCATAAGGAGAGAGAGAGAGAGAGAGAGAGAGAGAGAGAGAGAGAGAGAGAGAGAGAGAGAGAGAGAGAGTCGCTCCATTTTGAAACATTACCACTGTTGCTTTTGTGGTCGCTGTTGTTGCTGCTGCTGTTGTTATCGTTTTCAGTATTGTCATTACTATCATACTTTTTATCACCATCATCATCATCATTGTATTATTATTATTACCATTGTTGTTGTTGTTGTTTTTGTTGTTATCATTATTACTATTATCATTGTTATTGGGGGGGGGAGTGAGGTTCCTCCATCTCCACTCCCTTTCCTTTCCCCCCCCCCCCCCCCCCCCCTAGCCCACACACCCCTATCCGGGCTGCGCCACTGATGGAACTGAAAGACGGACGATATGTAGCATGGTGACTTTGTTCAGTTCCTGGGCGAAATATACTGTGATGTACCATCACTGCCCTGCCCGAAGTCCAGGGTTAGCCTTTTATCCCCCCCTCCCTTCCCCCCCCCCCCCCCCATCCCCCCTCCCCCCTCCATCTCTATCTCTCCAATTAGTAGTCACATAGACGTCACCTTCATATCAGCCTATGTCAGCCAACAAACTGTCACCTTGATATCAGCCTACCAAGCTGTCACCTTGATATCGGCCTATGTCAGCCTACCAAGCTGTCACCTTGATATCGGCCTATGTCAGCCTACCAAGCTGTCACCTTGATATCGGCCTCTGTCAGCCTACCAAGCTGTCACCTTGATATCGGCCTCTGTCAGCCTACCAAGCTGTCACCTTGATATCGGCCTATGTCAGCCTACCAAGCTGTCACCTTGATATCGGCCCATGTCAGCCTACCAAGCTGTCACCTTGATATCGGCCCATGTCAGCCTTCAAAACTGTCACCTTGATATCGGCCTATGTCAGCCTTCCAACCTGTCACCTTGATATCGGCCCATATCAGCCTTCAAAACTGTCACCTTGATATCGGCCTATGTCAGCCTACCAACCTGTCACCTTGATATCGGCCCATATCAGCCTTCAAACTGTCACCTTGATATCGGCCCATGTCAGCCTACCAAGCTGTCACCTTGATATCGGCCCATGTCAGCCTACCAAGCTGTCACCTTGATATCGGCCCATATCAGCCTTCAAAACTGTCACCTTGATATCGGCCTATGTCAGCCTACCAAGCTGTCACCTTGATATCGGCCTCACTCAACCAACTAACCCCCCTTCCTTGCAGAAGTAGTAACTTGAAACCAACCCAAACAGTTGACCTCCGTGAACGAAGGTCAATGAGAACGTGTGACACACTTGAACGGAGTTCCCTCCCCTGTCCAGTCCGGTGATCTCAAAGTTTTTTCCCACGCACAACGAGTTCGCCTGGTGATCCTCCCCACCCCCCCCCCCCACCCCCCCTCCCCCACCGACCCCCCCCACCCTTCACGTGTTTCTAGCTGCTGGCGACGTGCGTGCAGTTGCTCCATTGTTGAGAAGCAGTCAGGGAAATGCTTGGCGGCACGCGCAGGTTGTCAGCAGCAATAAAGCAAAGAAGTATAGCCCCCCCCCCCCCCCCCCCCGCCCCCGGGTGGTGGTGGGGGGGGGGACTAATGAGAACAGAGGGAGAGAGGGAAAGACCCCCCCCCCCTACCCCCGAGTGCATTGCACGTGCTGACCGCTCTTGGGAGGTAAAAGTTCATGGCCGTGAGATGGGCTTTTCGTGATACGGAAGCAAGATTAGGTCTTGGAGAGGAGAAGTCTCCACCACAAGTGTTTGAATCAAACGATTCGTTGCTTCCCTGACCACCCCCCTCTCTCTCTCTCTCTCTCTCTCTCTCTCTCTCTCTCTCTCTCTCGTGTTTACGTTTTTTGGTAACATGTGTTTTTATGAAAACAAATTTTAAATGTTAGTCAACGCGTACCGCCAAAAAAACGTAGACAAACGAATCACACAAGACAAACACGACGCGTTTCGACCTCTTAGGTCTTCAGGCAAGATACAAAACACTCAGGGCAACGAAAATGAACGAGCAGTCACTTATCTTCATCCAGTTCGGCGCAAGATTGGCGCTGAATGAAAGAAACATGCTGTTGTGTGTGTGTGTGTGTGTGTGTGTGTGTGTGTGTGTGTGTGTGTGTGTGTGTGTGTGTGTGTGTGTACCTTTCTTTAAATTCTAGTCATTTTCTCTTCTTCCTCTTCTTATTCCTTCTTGTTGCTGCTGCTGCTGTTGCTGTTGCTGCTGCTGTTTCTTTATTCTTTCTGTTGTTATTACCTTGTTGTCTTATTATACCTTCAGCCAGTTCAGTAAAGTTCAATAAAACAGCAATTAAGGACACAGTAGAAGCCTAGGCTATGTCCAAAACTTTTATTCTTGAATAGCATAGATGTGTGTGTGTGTGTGTGTGTGTGTGTGTGTGTGTGTGTGTGTGTGTGTGTGTGTGTGTGTGTGCGCGCGCGTGCGTGCGTGAGCGTGTATGTATGTGTGTGTGTGTGTGCGCGCGTTAGTGTGCGTGCGTGAGAGAGAGAGAGAGAGAGAGAGAGAGAGAGAGAGAGAGAGAGAGAGAGAGAGAGAGAGAGAGAGTGTGTGTGTGTGTGTGTGTGTGTGAGAGAGAGAGAGAGAGAGAGAGAGAGAGAGAGAGTCCAGCAAAATATGACCAGTGCTGACTTCAACTGTCTGAGCAGTTTACGCTGTTCTTACATACATGTGAGCAGTCTGCCTCACTCTGGTTTTCATCTTCAGGCGGCGTGCCCATCCCTCTCCCGGTTTGACCACAGCCGATGTCCTCCAACTCTGAGGTTCGCCCAGGTCGCGGACAGGAGTCCACAAGTCCTGCATCATTCTGCTACTGTCGCTGATATGCGGCATTGAACTAATTCATTCACCTCAAATTCCAAGATAAAATCATCCTTTTTTTCACATTCATTTTTCCCCCCTCAGAGCCACGGCGATTTTCATCTGTTCACATTTCGTTGTTACTACATGACCTCTGCTGTGACCCCGAACTCTGACCTGTCTATTGTCCGGACGACCACCCAGATCCCATTAAGGAATGCCATTCCATCGCTCCATTCAGGACAGGCTCCACAACGCTTCAATCCAACACACTCCATGCTTCTTGATTGTGTGGGTATGGGCTGAGAGACGGCTTCTATACCGAGGGTGTAAGACTGAGGAACGGTTGGCATACTGAAAATGTACGGGTGGTTTGTGTCGTGACAGCGCCGTGGGAAGGTTTTCTAAGCAGGGAGAGAGAGAGAGAGAGAGAGAGAGAGAGAGAGAGAGAGGAGATGAACAAATCGGAAAGTGGAGAGAGGGGTTGGGGAAGGGGAGGGAAGTGGGGGGGGGCGGGGGGGGGGGGGGGGGGGTTAATCCTATTATGATGGTTGTGAAAAGAACCCCTCCATTTCTCCCCCTCCCCCTCCTCCTATCCTTCTTCTCCCCAACGCTGATCGCAATCGCAACATGGTTTTTTTCTTTGTGCACTCTACACCTCTTCCGGAAGATAACATGGTGTCTTTTCACTGCATAATTATGGAGATAACATGGTGTCTTTTCATTACATAATTATTGAGATAACATGGTATCTTTTCACTACACATGAAGATAACATGGTGTCTTTTCACTACATACGGAGATAACATGGTGTCTTTTCACTACATACGGAGATAACATGGTGTCTTTTTCACTACATAATATGGAGATAACATGGTGTCTTTTCACTACATATGAAGATAACATGGTGTCTTTTCACTACATATGGAGAGAAAACATGGTGTCTTTTCACTACATATGGAGATAACATGGTGTCTTTTTCACTACATATGGAGATAACATGATAACATGGTGTCTTTTCACTACATACGGAGATAACATGGTGTCTTTTCACTACATTTCACTACATATGGAGATAATAATGGTGGTGTTTTCACTACATATGGAGATAACATGGTGTCTTTTCACTACATGATTATGGAGATAACATGATAACATGGTTTTTTTCACTACATATGGAGATAACATGGTGTCTTTTTTTCACTACATATGAAGATAACATGGTGTCTTTTCTTTTCACTACATATGGAGATAACATGGTGTCTTTTCACTATAATTATGGAGATAACATGGTGTCTTTTCACTACATATGAAGATAACATGGTGTCTTTTCACTACATATATGAGATAACATGGTGTCTTTTCACTACATATGGAGATGACATGGTGTCTTTTCACTACATATGAAGATAACATGGTGTCTTTTCACTACATATGGAGATAACATGGTGTCTTTTCACTACATATGGAGATAGCACATGGTGTCTTTTTAGTACATATTGTGGAGATAACATGGTGTCTTTTCACTACATGATATGGAGATAACATGGAGTCTTTTCACTACATACGGAGATAACATGGCACGCGTACACACATGACATAAACATTAAATCCATAAGACATAGAATATTACATAGATTATGAAAAAACAACACATAAAAACACAAACTCACCGCACCAACGCCCAAACACTAAACACTCACACACATGCGTACACCCACCTACCCACCGACACGTACATTGAGTGTGTAAGGGTAGAGGGACTGTATTTTGAATAGAGGGAAATTTGTATAGTGAGGTTTTAAAGGGTATGTAAATGTATTGAGTGTGTAAGGGTAGAGGGACTGTATTTTGAGTAGAGGGAATATTGGTATAGTGAGTTTGTAAAGGGTATGTAAATGTGTATTGAGTGTGTAAGGGTAGAGGGACTGTATTTAGGAGTAGAGGGTATTTGGTATAGTGAGTTTGTAAAGGGTATGTAAATGTTCATTGAGTGAGGGTGGGTAGAGGGACTGTCTGTATATTGAGTTTGTAAGGATAAAAGGATGTTTTGAATATTGAGCATATTTGGGTTGAGGGACTCTATAATTTGAGTATGTAAAGGTTAAGCATCGCTATGAGAGATAGACAATTATAGCTAATGAAAAACAGATAATTATGCTTATCAAAAACAACTATATCTCAAAAAAAAAAAAAAACGGTTCCGTGAAAACAGATTATTTTGTTTCATGAAAATAGATAGCTGAGCATGGTTCACGAAAAAACAATTATAACGTACAATAATCATGGCTCATATAAAAATATAGATAATATATATATATATATATATATATATATATATATATATATAACCGGGATTGCTATGTTTTACAAAAACAGACTATCATGGCTTACGGAAACAGATAATCATGACCAATGAAAATTGTTGATTATGGCATATGAACACAGGTAATTATGACCCATGAAAATACGACAGTTACGGCTCTTGTAAACAGGTAACTATGACCCATGAACACAGACAATATGACTTATGAAGACCAACAATTATAGCTCATGTAAACAGATAATTGTGACACACGACTATACGATAATTGTGGCTTATGAACTCAGATGATTACAACTGATGAAAATGGATAATTATTACTCCAGAAAACAGAACCTCGTGACTCATAAACGCAAATAATTTGGGCATATGAGAACAGGCAACTATAAACTCACGTGCATACACTGGGGTAACACTGGTACTACTGCCCAGAAGCCGAAAGGAAGCGACTGCTATATAACAACTGTTGACAACGCTCTTAGCTTATCACAATCATGATGGCTTGCTTTTTTTTTCTTTTCTTTTTGTTTTCTTTTTGTTTTTTGCTCTTTTTTTTGTGATTCATTATCTGATACCCGAACAGCGTCAAAACTGCTTAAGGAAAAAAGTTTTTTCTTATTGTATTTATGTGGAAATGCCAAAACAACTGTTTTCGTGTTGTATTTAATGATTTTTTAAAAGTCTTATTTCTGATCGAGGTAGATAGACAGAAAGAAGGATAGAGAGATAGATAATAGATAGATAGATAGGCCTACAAAGCCAATTTTTCAAAAATCATGCGTCACAGGCTTGTGTACAGGTCGGAATTCGCGGTTACTGTAAAGGTCAAGTAGTTACAAAGCAGTTTGAATACATGGAAATTACCCTGATAGTGTAATAAAAAAAAAAAAAAAAAAAGAAAGAAAGAACGAAAAAACAAAAAACAAAACACACACACAAAAAACCCAAACCAAACCAAACCAAACCAAAACAAAACAAAACAAAAAAAAAAAAAAAACGAAAGAAAAGAAAAGAAAAGAAAAAAAACACTTTAAAGTGGAGAAGAAGACCTTTTCCTTTGATTTGGTTGTTATGAATTTGTTCAGTACTATCAGTCACGAAGGACTGTGAAAATACGCGTGACATTTGACCTGCTTGTGTTCCCACGTTACTGTCTGGGCGGGAAAAAGAGGTCATGTTGATTGTGCACTTACATCACACAAACAAAACAATAGGGCTTTCTCAAGGTCGGGCACAGTATGTCTTAAGGGCTGACCTGTGCAGTGATTTATTTCGAATAGGGCTGATGGTCTGAGAAATGTCACATGTCTACCTTTAAGTGTGATAGAAAACATACTGTAGGTCTGATTTGTAACTGTGGATTCGGACCTGTAGGCACTCATTCACTGCTGTTCTTGTGATCCATACTGACTCTAATCTGTGTGTGTGTGTGTGTGTGTGTGTGTGTGTGTGTGTGTGTGTGTGTGTGTGTGTTGTTGTTCTCTCTCTGTGTGTGTGTGTGTGTGTGTGTGTGTGTGTGTGTGTGTGTGTGTGTGTGTGTGTGTTTCTCTGCCTCTCTCTTCTGTGTGTGTGTGTGTGTGTGTGTGTGTGTGTGTGTGTGTGTGTGTTGGTTTGTTTGTGTGTGTGTGTGCGTACGCGCGCGCGCGCGCATATGTGTGTGTGTGTGTACGTGCATCTCTCTCTCTCTCTCTCTCTCTCTCTCTCTCTCTCTCTCTCTGCGCGCGCGCGCGCGCGCGCGTGTGTGTGTGTGTGTGTGTGTGTGTGTGTGTGAACAAAAGTGGTTCGTCTATTTCCTAACTAGAATCTGCAGACCACTTGGAATTGATTATCCAGATTCTGGAATCACTTCAATCATATGGGTAAAAAAAAAAAAAAAAAAAAAAAAAAAAAAAAAAAACATCTTGCCAGTTCAACAGTATTAGAAAAAAATGAAAGTTTGATATTGTTCAGTTTTTATACCTTTTTCAGAGAGGCAATTAACGAGTAAATGACTTGGGGGAGAAAAAAAAGCTAAAGTATCCCTCAAAAAAGCGGACCGACTAACAACTGATATTGCGCAGTGCTTCCAACAACACAAACCTCCGTTGTTTTCCAGCCTCACAACTCTTCATCTGTTGGCCAGACGTCACACGTCCAGGCGACGGAGATGAGCAGAGAGTTTCGTGACACAACGTTCGTTTTCTCGCCTGGCTTCACAGCCAAGCCTCAGTGTTGGGGAAACCGCGCGAGACACCACCGGGTTGATGAGAGGCCGAGATAGCGAGCTGGTACGGATGGCGTTCTGTTCAGCTTCCACAAACCGTTCGTCAACAACTCCTCACGAAGAACAAAAGCGAGACGAGAGTGGTAAAGTTTAACGAAACTGTCGACGCGACGATGAACCATTTTCTATTTGAAAACGTTTCCGTTATCAAAAACGGTAGTTGTTTTCACGCCTGAATCAGTGTTACCTTTCAATTTTTATTGATTTTAGGTGAAAATAAAAAAACAAGCAAACAAACAAACATGAAAACGTTAATTCAGATGATTTTGTTGTGATAACTACCGTTGAGATTCAAACAAATCTTTAATCACAGTTACTCACAATACATACACAATACAGGAGCAGCAATAAGCCTAAATCTTACAATGTGAGTCAAAGTTACATGGCAAGGGCTGTTGACAGAACGGTTATATTTATAGGCCTGTTACTTTTTACATCAAAACTTGATAAT
>JADBJO010006093.1:65000-67500 GCA_016801955.1 Conus betulinus
GGTACTTTGACGTGAATGTTGATCACACGTTAAATTTCCATACCAGTTAATTAGGGAAGAAAAAACCCGTTGTTTGTCAGATGCATGCATTGCTGTTGACTGTGTGCCGTGTATTATTTGAACCTAGTGACTGCATGTGCTTTCATGTCGTGTGTGGCAGTTTTCTCCCATTATAATTTTTTTTGTTCAGCGCAATCCCGGGCACTGCAGTGAGAGGCTGCGCGGAGGGCGGCAGAGCGAGGCAGGCCAAACAGCAGGCAGAGTGCAGCAGACCCATGGTGCCAGACCCCGTGCCATGAACCAGCCCGTGTTACCCCAAGACCTCCCACCGCCAGATGGCCTCTTCCCGTCCCCCTTCCCACTCCCCCACCCCCACCCTCACCCCCACCCAGCCTCCTCCGGAAGTGCGACTTCAACGCCGACGCCGACGCCCTCACCCCCACCACCATCAGGTTCGGCGCCAACGCTCTTCTCCGGCTCCGACTCCTCAGCAGCCGGTTCCTCCTCCTCCTCCTCTCCGCTCCTGGCGCAGCACCACCAGAGCTTGCTGCGGGCGGCGGTGCGGAGCGGAGACCTCTCGGGGCTGCTACGGCTGCTGGAGGCGTGGGAGGGGGAGGGTCAACCTCAACGTGCTGGACGGAGACGGACAGACGCCGCTACATCACAGCTGTCGCCAAGGAGACCTGCCTCTGGTCCAGCTGCTGGTCCGCTTCGGCGCCGACGTCCGTCTGGCCAACCGGGACGGCTGGACGGCCATGCACATCGCGGCCTTCGGCGGCGCCACAAGGACGTGCTGCTCTACCTCATGACCGCCGGCCCTCTGGCCTGCAGGAGGGCCTAGCCCCCCCTCCCCCAGTGGTGCCTGCCTGCAGGAAGGTCTAGCTGCCCCTCCCCCAGTGGTGCCTGCAGGAAGGTCTAGCTCCCCCCCTCCCCCAGTGGTGCCTGCAGGAAGGCCTAGCTCCCCCTCCCCCAGTGGTGCCCTTCCCCAGTGGTGCCTGCAGGAAGGCCTAGCTTCCCCCTCCCCCAGTGGCTGCCTGCAGGAAGGCCTAGCTGCCCCTCCCCCAGTGGTGCCTGCAGGAAGGCCTAGCTGCCCCTCCCCCAGTGGTGCCTGCAGGAAGGCCTAGCTGCCCCTCCCCCAGTGGTGCCTGCAGGAAGGTCTAGCTCCCCCTCCCCCAGTGGTGCCTGCAGGAGGCCTAGCTGCCCCTCCCCCAGTGGTGCCTGCAGGAAGGTCTAGCCCCCCTCCCCCAGTGGTGCCTGTAGGAAGGCCTAGCTGCCCCTCCCCCAGTGGCTGCCACGTTGTCACCATGACGTGGAACGATGTGGTGGTAGTGGTGAGGGTTGTGGTGGAGGGCGGGGGGAGAGGGGGGGAGGGATCTTACAAGTTTGTGAAACCTCAGAAGTCCATCTGTGTTTTCAAAGCGGAGTTCTCGGGATGTGGAGTCAGGGGGAAATGTGTAGGTGTGTGGTCAGACTGAAGAATTCATGTGTGAGGTGTGTATAATAATATATCCGTATTCCATATATATATATATATATATATATATATATAAAAATATAAAAGTGCTCGTGTTCATCGTCGCTAATGGTCATCCCTCTTGGAGACAGGTGGTCAGAGCAAAATGGATGTCCTCCCCTCCCCCCCCCCCCCCCTCCCCTCCCCCCCCCCCCCCTGCAATCTGTTTTGCATCTCCTGTGTGTGGAGTGGTGGACACCGGCGATGTCTCCTCGCTCTGTTGCTGTTGAAACTGCTGGAATGTCCTAACACCCCCCCCCCCTCCTCCCCCAATCCCCCCGGTGGAGTATTGCTACACGTTCTGATGTCATGTCATGTGAAAAGCAAACACACACAAAACAGTTTTTTTTTTTCGGTAAGTGTTTGTCTTCTGAAATTTTGATTTAAAGCAAGAAATCTGAAATCCCTGGTAAACAATTCCTAACGTGGAGAATTGGAGAATAGACTTGCAAAAGAAAAAAAAAAAAGGTCAGTGCAGTATGATATGGCTGGCTGTTGTGAGCTTTCACGGACTTCGTAAAACAACAGTTTGAAAATCATAATGAGAGAAAAAAAAATCCTGGGATGAAGTGTTAGATGCCAATCTTTTGAACTGCTATATGATCCCAGTGTTTCTTTCTTTCTTCTTTCTTTTTCTTTCTTTTTCTTTTCTTTTTTTCTCTTTTTCTTTCTTTTTTTTTTTTTTTTTTTTTTTTTTTTTTGTCGCGAGATCCGTGTGTGTACATTCATTTGGAATCTCTACGGGATTATATTTTAGGAGGCTCTTGACATTGAAAAGAACTTCTGTTGAACTCATCGAAGGAGAGCGCAGACTCCTGTGGCCAGTGATACTGTTTTCTGTGTGTGGAGTGGGTTTTTTGTGGAGAAGCATAACTGTACCGGTATTTTGTGGGAAGCTTACTTGTTACATGTCATTCCTCATTCTGTCCACCCACCCAGTAAAATCAACGGGCCTAACGTGTAAATAGATATATACAAAGAGACGGC
>JADBJO010006093.1:72500-75000 GCA_016801955.1 Conus betulinus
GTTTTGTGCGCGCGTGCGTGCCTGCGTCCGTGCGGACGTATGTGTGTGTGTGGTTGTGTGTGTGTGTGTATGTGTGTGTGTGTGTTTCGCGTGCGCGCGCGCGCGCGCGCGTGTGAGTGTGTGTGTCTGTGCGCGCGTGTGGTTTTTTCACATGTTTATGTTTGACACATGTCTCACTGAGTCAGTGAATGTACATCAAACGGCACATGGGCAATGTGTGTGTATATAAAATCACCTCTTATACAACATTATTTTTTTGTAACAAACGATGGGCATACTTATGTGTATTTTTGTTTGTAGCATTGCGAATTCCATGCGGCGTTATCTTATATGTATTATATTATATGGACGATGATATTATTTGTCATTGTTTGATCTTTGTGACTGCAGGAATTAAAAAAGGGACATAAGTGTGTACAACGAATTGGCCTCCGCGTCTGTATAATTTATGCCAGTTGTAATTTTGTAATTGTTGGAGCGTTGATTTGTGTCCCTTTGCGTATAATTTATGCAAGTTGTAGTTTTGTCATTGTTGCAGGATTGATTTGTGTGGCCTTGTTCGCAAATAAGACTACACTGCGAGATATTTTTCTTAGATAATTTGTTGGATCATCTAAGAACAAAGTGAAGAAAAAATGATAAAGGAAGCTGTCGGAATGCCTTGCGTGTGATACAGCTGCAGCCATTTTAAAGGAAGCACGCATACACTACATGTGCATTCACAGTAGATGTATCTGTTAAGATCACATATGTGTGTGTGAGTGAGTGAGTGAGTGTGTGTGTGTGTGTGTGTAAAAAACAACAACAGCATCGACAATAACAGAAACACACACACATACACACACCGCCCCACACACACACACACACACACACACAGACACATAACCTTTTAGGTAAAGTATCATGGGATTCGGTGATACGAAGACAAAAAGAGTGTCCAAACATAGGGAAAATTCTTTAAGAAGCTTGTGAAAAATATAAAAACGCGACACAGTCTCCATCAGGAACGGAGTTTGAAGAGTCTGATCTTTAGACTCGGACTTGATGCATACGAAACAAAATATTGTAAAAATGTTACATGCATTTGCGGCCAAAATATTACACCATTCCATGTCATCTTTCTTTGCAGAAATACTAAAAAATATTTACCTACTTGGTTATTAAGTTTTGAACCCATCAATCGCGAATTTTTGGGACATTTTTGGGAACGATGCGAAGGCTATAGAAGCTGTTAAAGCATTTGTTTAGAGTCCAGTTGGACATTTACTTTGATTCTTGAGTTATTTGTTTGATCTATTTTATTATGTCAATTGCTTAAAATATTTTGTTCTTTAAAAATGTTCAGATATGAATCCAGGCTAAAGTAGTTTACCGTTATGCTGGTAGATTAGAATGGGGGTTAAAGTGATAGTCACGTATTAGTATCTCATTAATTAAATAGACTATGCATGCAAAGATTAGCATACTACACTACCTCAACACTTCATACACTTTTAATGACAATTTTTAAAAACAACACATACATTTATGCCTCCCCCCCCCCCCCCCACACACACACACGCACATATACACGACATACACATACACCGGTCCCATTTACATGTGTGCGTGTGTGTGTGTGTGTGTGTGTGTGTGTGTTTAATTTGTCTTTTGTTTATTCGTTTGCCTGTTCGCTTGTCTTGTTTTTGTCTAAGATCACTGTAAAGTGGATGTACATTAAATTAAAGAATGAACGAACGAAACACACACACACACACACACACACACACACACACACACACACACACACACACACACACACACACCACTGATCTTTCACTCTCCTTACAAGGGTGGGTGATATTTTTTATATAAAAAAAAAAAAACAACTCATCCTCGTTACAAGAAAATGTTTCGTTTTGCCCCCCCCCCCCCCCCCCCCCTCCCCCCCTCTCTCTCTTTTCTCTCTCTCTCTCTCTGTTTCTCTTCTGTCTCTCTCTCTGTCTGCTCTCTCTCTGTCTCTGTCTCTGTCTCTCTCTGTCTGTCTCTCTCTCTCTCTCTCTCTCTCTCTCTCTCTCTCTCACTGAGGTGCATTCGGCGTGGTGAGCCACTCACTATAAAATCAGAGAGTGTTGGACTTCGTGATGTCAGACGTAAATACTTTCCAGCAGACTCTATGACAATCTTGTTCAGAGTCGTCCCACACTGATAACAATTTTTAAGTTTCTGAAAGATGAACTTTTGTTTTCCATTAGATCTTAGATTCTAAGAAAGAGAGATTTAAATCCATTCGCTCGTGTTTATAGAAAATGTTTTTAATGAGTTGTGTGTGAAGGTGGATTTTCCCCTTTTGCGTTAAGCATTGACGCTGACGAGGTGTCTGATATGGCTGTTGGCAGAAGACAGCTTGGCTGTAAACAACGTGAACTGAATTGAATTGATTGACTCTCTCTCTCTCTCTCTCTCTCTCTCTCTCTCTCTCTCTCTCTCTCTCTCTCTGTCTCTCTGTCATGTCTATGTC
>JADBJO010006093.1:82500-85000 GCA_016801955.1 Conus betulinus
ATTGCGGCTGATATATTTTCTTCAACTGTTCAAAATCCGTCCAAACCTGAAAAAAGGTTTCACCAAGTTCCCGAAGCGGCCGCAAAGACGAAATAGTCTTGTGCTGTTTGCATACAGACCACTCCTTTTACACCCATTCTTATCTTTGAAAGATGAAGAGGCTTCGTGGTGCATTCTATGTCATGTACCACTCACAGTGAAACATGTTCTTTTAGAGTGTTGGGACTTGCATGATGTGAGGCATAAACGCTTTACAGCAGACTCCATGAAAACCTTGTTCAGATATGCCCTACCAGATGTGATCTTTGAATGTCTGAAAGAGATCAACATTTCTCATCTGATCTAAGATTTTACAGAAGAAAGATTTCAAACAAATTTTAGGTGTGTCTGTAGAAGGTGTATTAATTTTAAAAGGTTGTGTAAATGACTTTCTTTTTTAATGACTTGTGAGTTGACTTCAGCGTGGTGACAGCCCTGATATGGCCCTTAGCGGTCGGCTGGGCTATAAGCAACATTACTTTACTTTACCTTACCTTCTTAACAGAAAAAAAAACCCCAGTGATGTGTGCAAACAAGGAGAGACGTTATTCTTTGCAAAAAAAAGGAAGGCAGTTTGTGACAGACAAAGAAAAACAATGTTATATGCATAGAAGGAGAGACCGTATTGTTTACAAAGAACAGGAAAAAACAGTTATGTAGTTACAGGAAAGAAAAGACGGAGGTTTGAACAAAGAAAGGGAAACAGGTTGTTTGCATAGAAGAAAGAAAATCATGTTTGCGTAGAAGATAAATCATTCATGTTTGACGCGATTCGGTTGGTTGTTTTTCTTTTGTGTTGGTTTTATTTGTTTATGCATTTTTCGTCTCTTTTCAGGTATTACGGCATCATTGAAAAGTGTGTCATTTTGTGCCGAGTTATTTAACTTTTTTTTTCTTATGGTAAGTGTATATGACTAAGAACGTTTGATCGTGTTTATTCCATTACAAAAAAAAAATGCCCTAAACCTCAAGTCTGTTATTCTGTCGTTCTGCTGTTCTTCGTTGTCAACCTCAGTCTCCCTGACATTAATCTGCTGAGGAATCGTATTCAGTGTCAACTTTGTCTGCCTACCTGTCTGTCTGTCTGTCTGATAAACAGTTTGTAAACAAACAAAAAACAAAACAAAAAAAGAGGAGAGAGAGAGAAGAGGAGAGAGAGAGAGAGAGAGAGAGAGAGAGAGAGAGAGAGAGAGAGAGAGAGAGAGAGTGTTGTGTAAGCATGTGTGACTGCAAGTCGTCCGCGCATATGTAAATGCCTTTATGCGTAAAATGCTGAAATCTTTGGACTTTGTTTTGTGCTTTGTTTCATTTTAAACTGTTTTAATCGTGATGCAAGCTGTATAAACATGTAATCTGCCTAAACCATCTACAGCTACATCCATACTTGATACATATCGTCAAGCACTTCAGACTTCAGAAAGCGCCACATGAATGCTCATTATCAACGTGTAAACTTTGAGTGTTGCCGTTTCCGTGACGGCGCCATAAAAAGAACCAAACGAGTTCTAATGCGAAGCGCAAACCCAAGTGATAATCACTGGTTTTCCACAACGGCAATGGCGGTAATTGTGCTTGCTGTGCGAAGAAAAGGGTTGTGTGGACCAAGACAGAGGGGGTGAGGGGATGGAGGGTGACGGCAGGCTCTCACAGGACCACTGCCGACCACTAAGGCCGCACCAGCACAACTCGTGGGAAAGTCCGCACCGTCAGAGGGGCTCTCTGCACGCTCAGTCACGAGGGACGGAGACAGTGAGTGGATGTACAGCGAGGGTAAGGGGCGGGGGGGGGGGGGGGGGGGGGGGGGGGGGGGGGGGGGCAGGGGGGGGGGGGGGGGGTGGAGTGGGGGGGAGGAGAGGAGGGGGGTGCCACAATTCTGATCTGACTTACCACAAACTGTGGAAAACCCCCCCCCCCCCTCCCCCCCCCCCCCCCCCCCCCCCCCGACACACACTGTCACCAGAGCACACACACACGCGCGTATGCACCAACAAAAGGCATGATGTAAATGCATGCGCAGCACTGTAGCAGCACGGTTTGTCGATCACACACACACACACACACACACACACACACACGCACACACCGCACGCACGCACGCACGCACGCACGCACGCACGCACGCACGCACGCACACACACACACACACACACACACTCATTCAAAATGGAAAATAGATAGACAGACAGACAGACAGACAGACAGACAGACAGACAGACAGACAGATCAACAGATGGATTGACACTCATGCGCGCACGTACACACACACACACACACACACACACACACACACACACACACACACACACACACACACACGCACGCACGCACACACACACACACACACACACACACACACACACATACATACACACGCGCGCGCGTGCGTGCGCGCAGGCTCCCACCCACCCACGCACGCACACACACACACACACACACACACACACACACACACACACACACA
>JADBJO010006093.1:90000-110000 GCA_016801955.1 Conus betulinus
ACACCCGTCCACAGCCACAGCCCGGTCGGCCCCGCCGCAGCCCCGGCACCGGCAATCTACAGGGAGTAGTCAATGTCAAGTCGTCAAGAGGCAACCCACCGGAGGAGACACTGCACTGCTGCCGAGTCACTTCGGTGGTGTTCAGTGGCGCCTGTTCTGATCTAACATACGCAGGACACCACCTACTTAGCCCCCTACTGACGACAATAACTGCGTAGTCGCGGAACCGGCGTGAGTGAGCTCTCCCTCCGGAGGGCCCACCACGTCCGTCCAACGACATCCCCCATGGACTCGCCGATACCGGTGACCCGACGGAACCAAACCAAGGCCACAGATGTGGAGAGGACATCGAAATTGAGGTCACCATGAGAGCAGGGCATGAAGGGCCACAGAATTTGAGACTTTTTTTTTTTAAAATGCTGATCGATGAGAATGAGGATGATTAAGATGATGCTACGGATTTCCATTTCGGTCTGAGACTACATGACAGGGCTGTACTCTACGCTTCTTTCATAATATATCCCGGCGTCAACCAGGCCCGAGAGATACAGGCACCTGCAGTGTTGGTCAGGAAATTTGAGCAACACTCTCAGAAAACGCATCCATTAAGTGGTGGATGAAACTCGACTGTGTGGTCCCAGTCTTCCCAACTGAGTCCGCAGCAAACTCAACTCTGGGTAGGAGCCGGTCGGGGCTGAAAAAGCCCACATGACTCTGGTGGGATTCGAACCCACGACCTCTCAGCCGGGAGTCCGCGACGCTAACCACTTCGCTACGGCTGGCTGTTTTTTTTTTTTTTTTAAGTTAAGCATGGGTCAGGGATGACCCAAGAGTGTGAATGAATGGTGAAAAGGTAGCAGAGGACCAACCATTGATCAAAACAGGGTCAGAAAAAGGGGTGATGAATGAATATCATTTTAGGAAAGGCAAACATCAGTTATGATTTGTCTCGTCACTTCTTAAGCCTTACCGTGTGTAGCGCTTTTAAAATGTTCTTCAAGTTCTGAAGGGTTTCAACAGTCTGACTCACGACTCGCTAAGGCGGGTTATCAGAGGAGAGTACAACCCAGTCTGAGACAGGGCTGGTTAAGGCCGGGTTATCAGAGAGGAGTACAACCCAGTCTGAGACAGGACTGGTTAAGGCGGGTTATCAGAGGAGAGTACAACCCAGTCTGAGACAGGGCTGGTTAAGGCCGGGTTATCAGAGTAGAGTACAACCCAGTCTGAGACAGGGCTGGTTAAGGCCGGGTTATCAGAGAGAGAGTACAACCCAGTCTGAGACAGGGACTGGTTAAGGCCGGGTTATCAGAGAGGAGTACAACCCAGTCTGAGACAGGACTGGTTAAGGCCGGGTTATCAGAGGGAGTACAACCCAGTCTGAGACAGGCTGGTTAAGGCCGGGTTATCAGAGTGGAGTACAACCCAGTCTGAGACAGGGCTGGTTAAGGCCGGGTTATCAGAGTGGAGTACAACCCAGTCTGAGACAGGACTGGTTAAGGCCGGGTTATCAGAGTGGAGTACAACCCAGTCTGAGACAGGGCTGGTTAAGGCCGGGTTATCAGAGTAGAGTACAACCCAGTCTGAGACAGGGCTGGTTAAGGCCGGGTTATCAGAGTAGAGTACAACCCAGTCTGAGACAGGGCTGGTTAAGGCCGGGTTATCAGAGTAGAGTACAACCCAGTCTGAGACAGGGCTGGTTAAGGCCGGGTTATCAGAGTAGAGTACAACCCAGTCTGAGACAGGGCTGGTTAAGGCCGGGTTATCAGAATAGAGTACAACTCAGTCTGAGACAGGACTGGTTAAGGCTGGGTTATCAGAGTAGAGTACATCCAGTTTGAGACAGGACTGGTTAAGGCCGGGTTATCAGAGGAGAGTACAACCCAGTCTGAGACAGGACTGGTTAAGGCTGGGTTATCAGAGTAGAGTACAACTCCGTCGTGCAGAACTCCTTGGTATCATCTTCACTGTCACCATTGTCATGTTCACAATCATCATCATCATCATCATCATCATCATCATCATCATCATCATCATCATCATCATCATCATCATCATCATCTTCACTGTCATCAGCATCATCTTCACCATCATCATCATCATCTACACTATCACCATTATCATCATCTTCACTATCAACATCTTCTTTACTATTACCATCGTCATCTTCACCATCATCATCATCATCATCTTCACTGTCATCATCATCATCATCATCATCATCATCATCATCATCATCATCATCATCATCTACACTAACACCGTCATCATCAACTTCACTATCAACATCTCCTTCACTATCACCATCGTCATCTTTACTATCACCATCATCATCATCGTCACTATCACTATCTCCATAATCTTTTTTCACTATCATCGTCATCTTCATTTATCACCATCATCATAAACTATCATCGTCATATTCACTATCACCATCATCATCTTCACTATCATCATCTTCACTATCGTCATCTTCACTATCATCATCATTATCATCATCTTCACTATCATCATCATCATCATCATCATCATCATCATCATCATCATATCATCATCATCATCATCATCTTCACTATCTTCACTATCATCATCTTCACTATCATCATCATCATCATCTTCACTATCATCATCTTCACTATCATCATCTTCACATCATCATCTTCATCATCATCATCATCATGATCATCATGATCATCATCATCATCATCATCTTCACTATCATCATCTTCATCATCATCATCATCATCATCATCATCATCATCTTCTTCACATCATCATCATCATCATCATCATCATCATCATCTTCTTCTTCTTCATCTTCACTATCATCATCATCTTCATCATCATCATCATCATCATCATCATCATCATCATCATCATCATCATCATCATCATCATCATCATCATCATCATCATCATCATCATCATCATCATCATCATCATCATCATATCTTCACTATCATCATCTATCATCACTATCATCATCTCATCTCATCATCATCATCATCTTCATCATCATCTCTCTTCACTATCATCATCTTCACGATCACTATCATTCATCAAGGACTTTTTTGTGAGTCTCAAGCTGTTTCTTTGGTCCTCTACGCCCTCTGTTGTCATGGTGACCCAGCACGTGGGAGAAAAACAATTCCCTCATCAGACGACATTACTATTTTTGGTATATGGGGGGAAAAATGGCTGAAACATGTTTCGGAAGGATATCTCTTTTGATCTCAAACTTTAAACACACCATGACCTTGCGTCGCACAAAGATGAAGAGGATTCCAAACAGGAAAAAGTCAAATTAAAAACTTGATTGTTTGTCTTTGACTTTGTTTGCGCTGGCAGAAATGACAGCACAGAGCACACAGAACATACAAGGAGACTCACCCTGAGTTAAGAGCATCTATTCATTTCATCAAGTGAGCAAGAGTTACCCCACTTGTTCTTTAAGTACTGTTCACTGTTCCTTCCTCATTTAAGATTTCTGTTTAATTAATTTCAACACTTTAGTATTCATATGCACTGAGCTGTGTGATTCGCCGAATTGAATAAACTTCCTTGTTATATGTAGGGAGTACTGGGGGTGCTCCCTCCTTGGGATTTGATGTCCACTTCCAGACCATGCTTATAGTGAATTCTTTCTTTCTTTCTTTCTTTCTTTTCGTGTTCCCGGCCATGCTAGATCCTCAGTCTGGTCAGTAAGGCGAAGTCCACTGTCCGCCACAGAGACCCTGCCGGTCCCCACAACCTCTCCTGGACCTCAGCCGGACTGGGCCACGTCTGACGTCTCAAAGCTTCAGAGGAGGGGCAGGACTGTAAGATGTGGGTGGGAGTCTGGAAGCCTGTGCCACAAGGGCACTGGGCATTATGAGAGAGTTTGAGATGGGAGAGGAGCTGGCAGTGTCCTATTCGCAGCCTGAAGATGGTGACTTGAGATGCTCTGTCCAGTTGGTGGATGCTGGCCTCTTCAGTCCCATGTCCAGCTGGTGACTTGAGATGCTCTGTCCAGTTGGTGGATGCTGGCCTCTTCAGTCCCAATGTCAAGCTGGTGACTTGAGATGCTCTGTCCAGTTGGTGGATGCTGGCCTCTTCAGTCCCAATGTCCAGCTGGTGACTTGAGATGCTCTGTCCAGTTGGTGGATGCTGGCCTCTTCAGTCCCAACGTCCAGCTGGTGACTTGAGATGCTCTGTCCAGTTGGTGGATGCTGGCCTCTTCAGTCCCAATGTCCAGCTGGTGACTTGAGATGCTCTGTCCAGTTGGTGGATGCTGGCCTCTTCAGTCCCAATGTCCAGCTGGTGACTTGAGATGCTCTGTCCAGTTGGTGGATGCTGGCCTCTTCAGTCCCAATGTCCAGCTGGTGACTTGAGATGCTCTGTCCAGTTGGTGGATGCTGGCCTCTTCAGTCCCAATGCCCAGACGCTGGCGCCACGTTGTCCTGAAACTGGTCCTCAGGATGGTTTTAGCTTCATTGCAGATCATTGGATGCTTAACTGTTCCTGACTGCTGCCGATCTTGGGCAGGCGGTCCGCCTCCTCCTCGTTCCCTCCAATGCCACAGTGAGGAGAGGGTGGTGAATTCAATGCCCAGACTCCTGAGTCGGCAAGTTCATCATGATGGCCCTTGGATGGACGTGGGGGTGTCCTCCGGGGGAGGGAACCTCCGTTCCTTATCCTTCATGTGTGTGTATGTGTGTGTTTGTGTGCGTGCATGCGTGCGTGCGTGCGTGCATGCGTGCGTGTGTGTGTGTGTGTGTGTGTGTGTGTGTGTGTGTGTGTGTGTGTGTGTGTGTGTGTGTGTGTGTGTGTGTGTGTGTGTGTGTGTGTGTGTGTGTGTGTGTGTGTGTGTGTGTGTGTTGTTGTTGTTCTTCTTCTTCTTCAGTTTAACGTCTTCCCACTAAAAGTGAATCAGACGATGTGATGTGTGTGTGCATGCCTGTATGATTCAATTACAATAACAAATAAAGCACCCCCCCCCCCCCCCCCCCCCCCCCCCCCCGCACCTCAGGAAAAACATTAAAGTGAAAAAAAATCCAATTACACAATATGTAAAACTATAGAGAGAGCGTCCAATGGCCACTTTGTCAGTTCTTGAGCACTGTCAATCATATTTGGATAGGTAGTACGATGCAGGTCAATTAATGTGTAGGACGAACGGTTTACACACAAAAAAAAAAAAAAAAAAAAAAATTGTTAAACAAATTTAAAGATAAATACCAACTGAACTACGTGACAAACTTTTGCAAATTGTGTAAAAGATAAAAAACCAGTCATTTAATAATCTAGATAGAGACAGGGAACCGGATCCATCAGATGGAGTATCGTCACCAGTTTTGCTAATAATTTCCTTTGCTCTTGGACAGTAAATTAATAGATGTTCAACTCCAACTCTTTTTCTCCACACATACATTTAACATTTTTGCTGAATTTTGTTCGAAGTGAATTCAAACGCATTCTTCTTCTGTCAGCTAAATGCATTACAGTCACATTTTGCTGGGTACCTTCTCATTGTGAAATTTCAGCAAATGAGAGGGTGTGTGTGTGTGTGTCTATGAATGTGTGTGTCTGTGTGCTCGCGTATTTGTGCATGTTAATGTTTTTATTCAAGTGTGTGTGCCTGTTTAATCATCAGTGTGTGTGTGTGTGTGTGTGTGTGTGTGTGTGTGTGTGTGTGTGTGTGTGTGTGTGTGTGTGTGTGTGTGTGTGTGTGTGTGTCGCGCGCGCGCGGCGCATGTGTGTGTGTGTGTGTGTGTGTGAGCGCGCATGTATTTGTGTATGTGTATAGGAGTTTTTTGTGCATATATGTGTACATACTTGTGTATGCGTTTATGTGTGATCGATCGAACGTACGTGTGACAGATGTGACCGTTAGTGTGTGTGTGTGCGCGCGCGCGGTGTGTGTGTGTGTGTGTGTGTGTGTGTGTGTGTGTGTGTGTGTGTGTGTGTGTGTGTCTCTCTCTCTCTCGTCTCTCTCCCCTCTCCTCTCTCTCTCTCTCTCTTCTCTCTCTCTTGCTCCAGTCCCTTCCCACTCCCCCCCCCCCCTCCCGCCGCAATCTCACTCACACCTCCACCTCCCTTAGTCGTAGTGGGTTCCCCCTCTCCCCCCCCCACCCCCCCCCCCCCCCATTCTTCCATACCACCACAGACCAGCACACACCGTGCATTATATCGACGACCCAACGCCCAGTACAGCGGGGCGAGCGACGAGGGCTGACGACGTGTTTCAGTGAGTCGGCCATCGGCGGCAGCGTGGGAATCATGCCCTGGGAGTGACTGCCTCGTGCTCCGCTCCCTGCCTGTCGGTCTGTCTGTCTGTGGCAGCGCTTGGCACGCGTCCAGTCTGCTTTGTATGGGGCCTTACCCTGTGGGAACTGCCCTCCTCCTCTTCCTCCTCCGGTTCCCCCCCTAATCCTCCCCCCCCCCCCCCCCCAAAAAAAAAAAAAAAAAAAAACAAAACACACACACACACACACACCCGCACCTCTTTATCTCTCTCCTTTTACATTCCGTCCTGTCTCCCCTCCCACTCACCTCCTGCACACCTCTTTCTCTCTCTCTCTCTCTCTCTCTCTGTTGTCTCTCTCTCTCTCTCTCTCTCTCTGACTCTGTCTCTGTCTTTCAGAGCGAAATAACTATCAGACCGTGCACACCTACCATTGCACATTCCTAGACGGCTGGATCTTACAGTAGCATAGTCGCATCAAAAAGTTAATAATAACTTTTGGGGGTACAATTTTCATATGAAGACAGCAATTTTTTTGGTCGCAAATCAACTGTGAAAATTACTAATCCCACTACTTAAATAAGGTTGGTTACTTTCGCACGAAAAGACGGCTTTTTATCCCTCACAATAACGCTTTTCAGGGTGTGCATTCAGTCAGGAGAAAACGGGTGTGAGGGAGAACGCAAGCCTCTGTCAACACTTTATGACTTTTGGATCCACTCTATGGGAGTGATCATTAGTAACACCCCAACTTTTTTTTTTGCCACCAGGAGAAATGGTAGTTGGTGAGACTGAGATATTCCTCCTGTCCTTTTTTTAAAATTTCATATTATTATAATTGTCTTATTTTTGCATGAAAAATACAAACCATCATTGTTCATTTCAGTAGAAAATAGTAAAATTCTATGAACACATATAAGTACGTCGTCAGTTATTAATCCTTAATTCTTCACAATGTTCTTGTTTGTGGAACATCAATAAGTTGAACAGAGCCTGCATCTCTGCCCCTTTGATCCAGATCCACACAACGAAGCTGCACAGGATCTGCTCAGGATCTGCTCAGGATCTGCACAGCAAATAATGTGTTCATGTTAGGTCCACATTCCGCTACATTTTCACCCAATCCGTTCAAATCGATTATGTGGTGTTCGCTACAGAAATACTCCGTTCAAAACGATCATGTGGTGTTCGCAACAGAAATACTCTGTTCAAATCGATCATGTGGGGTTTGCAAACAAAATACTCGTTCAAAAAAACGATCATGTGGTGTTCGCAACAGACATACTCCTTTCAATCGATCATGTGGTTTTTGCAAGAGACATACTCCGTTCAAATCGATCACGTGGCATTTGCAACCAACATACTCCGTTCAAATCAATCATGTGGTGTTTGCAACAGACATACTCCCTTCAAGTCGATCATGTGGGGTTTGCAACAGACATTTTCCATTCAAATCGATCATGTGGGGTTTGCAAAAGACATATTCTGTTCAAAATTGATCATGTGGTGTTTTGCAACAAACATACTATTCAAGTCGATCATGTGGGGTTTGCAACAGACATTTTCTGTTCAAATCGATCATGTGGGGTTTGCAACAGACATACTCTGTTCAAATTGATCATGTGGTGTTTGCAGCAGAAATACTCTGTTCCAATCGATCATGTGGTGTGTTTGCAACAGACATACTCCATTCAAATCGATCATGTGTGTGTTTGCAACAGAATACACTGTTCAAATCGATCATGTGGTGTTTGCAACAAATACTCCGTTCAAATACTCCGTTCAAATTGATCATCATGTGGTGTTTGCAAAAAATACTCCGTTCAAATCGATCATGTGGTGTTTGCAACAGACATACTCCATTCAAATCAATCATGTGGTGTTTGCAAGAGACATACTCCATTAAAATCGATCATGTGAGGTTTGCAACAGACGTACTCCGCTCAAATCGATCATATGGTGTTTGCAGCAGACATATTCCGTTCAAATTGATCATGTGGGGGTTGCAACAGACATACTCCGTTCAAATCGATAATGTGGGGTTTGCAACAGTCATACTCATTTCAAATTGAACATGTGGTGTTTGCAACAGAAATGTTCCGTTCAAATCGATCATGTGGTGTTTGCAACAGAAATACTCTGTTCAAATCGATCATGTGGTGTGGTGTTTGCAACAGAAATACTCCGTTCAAATCGATCATGTGGTGTTTGCAACAGACATACTCTGGAAAGAGCTCGACGGCAGGTCTTCAGAAAAAGTCCACCGCTACCACCACCACCCCTCCTCAATCCTCTCAGACAAGTGTTCTGGCTCTGAATTCCTCACACTTGGAGGGAGCCAGGCTGCATTATCAGCCAGGTCGTGATGTCTAGGTGCCTTTCTGTTTCAAGTCTTTGTTTTTCTTCTGGCGCTCCCGGGTTCGAACCTACAACTTCAGGATGAGTCGGCGTCTCAAGGCCTATCTTTAACAGAGAGAGAGAGAGAGAGAGAGAGAGAGAGAGAGAGAGAGAGAGAGAGAGAGAGAGAGAGAGAGAGAGAGAGAGAGAGAGAGAGGAGATGATGACTTCTTCCGGTTGACGATAGTGGCCTGTAGCAGTGAAAGTGTTAGCACAAAGTTTGATCCCAGAACAACAATCGTCGTCCTACGGATAATAGGACGCAAATCTCATCAGTCATGCACGTTGATCTCACAGGCAGAGGACACTGACAGAAGCTGGAGACCCTGTGAAAGCACACTAGCAGCAAAAGGTCATTATCATTGTTTTCGTGGAAACGATTTACACGACAAAACACACGACGCGTTTCGACCTCTTAGATCTTCATCGAGCAAGCGAAACAACACTCACAGGACAACGAAAATAAAGAACGAGCAATCATTTATCTTCTCATATTCAGTGCAAAGTTGGGCGTTGAATTCATTTTGTCTTTTATTCGTTTGCCCATGTTGATTGGTTTTTTTTTTTTTTTCAAATATCTTTTTAAAAATTGACGTCAATAATTGATTAATTGATTGATTATTAAACTCTGAAACTTGTTATGTCTGCACGTTTGCTAAAGCTGGCATTCCTCTCCTCGTTCATCTCCTCCACCCAGCATTGCAAACATGCCGACAGATCTTTTCACCAATCAGCGGTTATTCTTAGCGCATGCCAACAGATCTTTTCACCAACCAGAGGTTATTCTTAGCATATGCCGACAGATCTTTTCACCAATCAGCGCGGTTATTCTTAGCGCATGCCGACAGATCTTTTCACCAATCAGAGGTTATTTTTAGCGCATGCCGACAGATCTTTTCACCAATCAGGTTATTCTTAGCGCATGCCGACAGATCTTTTCACCAACCAGAGGTTATTCTTAGCGCATGCCGACAGATCTTTTCACCAATCAGAAGTTAAAGAAAGAAATAAGGGCTGGACGTAATTAAAGAAGATTTCCTGTGTGGTCTGTTGTCCTTAAAAACTACTTAATTGTGTTTGTTCCCAAAATGAATTGGTTCGTAACTGCCGAAAAGAATATGAACTGTAAACCACATCGTTTTAACGTCGTCTTGTTTTCCACTCATCTCTATATCTTTAGTGAAATATGTTGATATACATGTCGGTCTAAGTGTTCTCAGAATTCAGTCAACTTCGCTGCGATTGGTGACAAAAATTGTGTCTGTTTACCTGCTCTTCTTCGGTCTGCGTTTTCCCTCCCTTTGAGGTCAGGTCAGTCTGGTGTTTCGCTGGGAATACAAAAAGCGGGAGTTGTCGTTCGTGGACCGATATCTGTGTTGTCATCGGATATCTGTGGAAATTATCCCGTCTCTCTTTGTACACACAGAGAGAGAGAGAGAGAGAGAGAGAGAGAGAGAGAGAGAGAGAGAGAGAGAGAGGAAACAGTGCTATTTGAGTAATAGCGGATTCCCAGAAAGTAGGCTGTTTTGTGTACCCGTGTTTATGGTGTGTTCGTCCGACGTCACTTTCTTGTGTGTTTAATTTCTGTGTTTTTGTGCTTGCTGTAGCAGTAAGCTTCAACAGCTGACGTGGTTACGTTCTCATGTCTCAGTTGATGGGGCAAAGAGTGAGGAAAACAAACCAATCATGACTGATATGCCGCAATTCCGACAGCATGCAATTAAGCATAGGTAAACATGTGCACACGCGTGCGTGCGAGCGTGCGTGCGCACGCGCGCGCGCGCACGTACACACACACACACACACACACACACACACACACACACACACACACACACACACACACACACACACTGTCACCCACGCAGCATGGACGCACACATACACACACACACACACACACACACACACACACACACACACACACACACACACACACACACACACACACATACACACGCGCGCGCGCGCGCGCGCGCACGCGCGAGCAAGCACGCACGCACGCACGCACACACACACACACACACACACACACACACACACACACACACACACACACACACGCGCGCGCGCGCGCGCGCGCTCGCAAGAACGTCATTTCCTAAAGTTTTTCTTTCTTTCGCATTTCTCAAACACACCAAAACAGCACCTCAGCTTCATCGTTTAATGAAGGGCGGACAGTTCAGTGGCCGTGGGGTGTGGGCGCTCTCTCTAAAGGTGCAAGTTCGGAGGTTCGTATCCCGGCTGAGTCAGCCCACTGACGCCATCTCAGTGTGTCCTGCCAGGTCCCTGGATTTAAAAGAACAGTACATGGACTGCTGGACCTGGTGTCTGTTAACTGTGACGGGGTGGATGGGGGTGGTGTCACTCTATCTGATTTGGTGTCTGTAAACTGTAACGGGGTGGATGGGTGTGTGTCACTCTGAATGACCTGGTGTCTGTAAACTGTGACGGGGTGGATGGGTGGTGGCACTCTGAATGACATGGTGTCTGTAAACTGTGACGGGGTGGATGGGTGGTGGTGTCACTCTGAATGACATGGTGTCTGTAAACTGTGACGGGGTGGATGGGTGGTGTCACTCTGAATGACATGGTGTCTGTAAACTGTGACGGGGTGGATGGGTGGTGGCACTCTGAATGACATGGTGTCTGTAAACTGTGACTGGGTGGATGGGTGGTGGTACTCTGAATGACTGGTGTCTGTAAACTGTGACGGGATGGATGGGTGGTGGCACTCTGAATGACATGGTGTCTGTAAACTGTGACGGAGTGGATGGGTGGTGGCACTCTGAATGACATGGTGTTTGTAAACTGTGACGGAGTGGATGGGTGGTGTCAATCTAAATGACCTGGTGTTTGTAAAATGTGACGGAGTGGATGGGGGTGGTGGCAATCTGAATGACCTGGTGTCCGTAAAATGTGACTGGGGTGGATGGGTGGTGTCACTCTAAATGACCTGGTGTTTGTAAAATGTGACTGGGTGGATGGGTGGTGTCACTGTATCTGACCTGGCGTCTGTAAACTGTGACGGAGTGGATGTGTAGTGTCACTCTGAATGACATGGTGTCTGTAAACTGTTACTGGGAGGATGGGTGGTGTCACTGTGTCTGACCCTATGGCTACATCTTAAGGTCACATCGCAAAAGATCAAAGCAAGGGCGAAGAAAGGGAGGTCACTCGAGACACACGTGACGTTGTGGCATGGAGGCAGACAGGAAGAGGACAGGCCACGCATGGAGATGGTCGGGAGTATTTCGCTCAGGTCTGGAGAGAGGTTGTTCGTCCCTGGCAGGACAGCAGGCAGAGACGGGATGATAGGCTTTGTGTTTGTGTCCACACGTCCCTTGGCCTGATCCTGGCATCAACGATGCTCTATAGGACATGGCTGTGGCCACGACATCTGCAATGGTGAGAAATCGGGGAATCACATCGGCATGCCGATGAACTCCGCTCGTCCAGGTTGTGGGGTCATCAGATTTCTCCCTTTACCTTTCACTTTTGATTTGGAGCTTCATTATGATCTGATTTTGGCTCGCTTTTAGTGAAATACTCAAAATCATTTCACTTACACAAGCAAACAAAAAAAAAAAAAAAAAAAAAAAAAAAAAATGTAGTGTGGAAAGAATGACGGTTTTCGACGCTGTGTGCACCCCCTGCTTATTGAGGTAAATGTCCTCGGAAAGCAAACGTTTCTTTTAGTTGAGGTAAATGTCCTCGGAAAGCAAATGTTTCTTTTTAGTTGAGGTAAATGTCCTCGGAAAGCAAACGTTTCTTTTAGTTGAGGTAAATGTCCTCGGAAAGCAAACGTTTCATTTAGTTGAGGTAAATGTCCTTGCAAAGCAAACGTTTCTTTTAGTTGAGGTAAATGTCCTCGCAAAGCAAACGTTTCTTTTAGTTGAGGTAAATGTCCTCGCAAAGCAAACGTTTCATTTAGTTGAGGTAAATGTCCTTGCAAAGCAAACGTTTTATTTATTTGAGGTTACTGTCCTTGCAAAGCAAATGTTTAATTAATTTGCGGTAAATGTCCTCAGAAAATAAATGTTTTATTTATTTGAAGTAAATGTTCTCGTAAAATTTATGTTGTCAGAAAGCAAATGTTTTATCTCTTTCAGGTAAACGTCCTCGGAAAGCAAACGTTTTATTTGTTGAGGGAAATGTCCCCGGAAAGTAAACATTTTATTCATTTGAAGTAAACATCCTCGGAAAGCAAATGTTTTTTTATTCGAAGTAAATGACTTCCTGTCTGGAAAGTAAATGTTTTATTTATTTGAGGTAAACAACCTCGGAAAGCAACTGTTTTATTTTATTTGAGGTAAACATCGTCCGAAAGGCAAATGTTTCATTTATTTGAGGTAAACATCGTTCGAAAGGCAAATGTTTATTCATTTGAGGTAAACATCATCCGGAAAGCAAATGTCTTATCTATTTGAGGTAAACATCGTCCGGAAAGCAAATGTCTTATCTATTTGAGGTAAACATCGTCCGGAAGGCAAATGTTTTATTTATTAGAGGTAAACATCGTCCGGAAAGCAAATCTATTATTCATTTGAGGTAAACATCGCACGGAAAGCAAATGTTCTATTTATTTGAGGTAAAAGTCCTCGGAAAACAAATGTTTTTTTTCATTTGAGGTATATGTGGTCGGAAAGTGAATGTTTGGACAAGAAATATCAACTAGAAAAGAAGACTGAAAGTCAACATAGAAATTGTCCTCAGGAGCCTTCTCAAGGTCTATTCGCAAGGCTGTAGAGAGTCAGCCTGCTACCACTCACCAAGGACAGGTTCCACTGTAGGACGAAGCGTTGTCAGGGTCCCTGGACTGTCCAGTGGGTCAGGGTGGGACTCAGAGTGGTCTGCTTCCCTGTCAGGCCAAGAGCACACTCTGTCCGTATTGCCTGTATTCACTGCCTGTCAATGCGTGTGTGTGTGTGTGTGTGTGTGTGTGTGTGTGTGTGTGTGTGTGTGTGTGTGTGTGTGTGTGTGTGTGTGTGTGTGTGTGTGTGTGTGTACGTGCGCGCGCTGTGTGTATATGTGTCTGTGTGTATCTATGAGCGCGTCTCTCTCTCTCTCCTCTCTCTCTCTCTCTCTCTCTCTCTCTCTCTCTCTCTCTTTCTGTCTCTGTCTCTCTTTCTCCCTCCCTCCATGTCCAATGGTACACACAGGTGGTCCATAACAACAATGATACTTTACACGCAGGTAGTCCATGATAATATTTTACACACAGATGATCCATAACAATAAAAAAAAAAAAATACACACAGGTTGTCCATAATAACAATTTAAAAAAAAATTTACATTCAGGTGGTCCATAAAAGTAATAATGACAAAAATGTACACACAAACCAGCCGCCGTGGGCGAAGTGGTTAGCGTCGCGGACTCGCGGCTGGGAGGTCGTGGGTTCGAATCCCATCAGAGTCATGTGGGTTTTTCTGCCCTGACCGGCTCCTAGCCAGAGTTGAGTTTGCTGCGGACTCAGTTGGGAAGACTGGGACCACACAGTCCAGTTTCATCCACTTATGGATGCGTTTCTGAGAGTGTTGCTCAAATTTCCTGACCAACACTGCAGGTGCATGTATCTCTCGGGCCTGGTTGACGCCGGGATATATTATGAAAGGAAGCGTAGAGTACAGCCCTGTCATGTAGTCGAAATGGAAATCCGTAGCATCATCTAAATCATCCTCATTCTCATCGATCAGCAAAAAAAAAAAAAAATGTCTCACATTCTGTGGCCCTTCATGCCCTGCTCTCATGGTGGCCTCAATTTCGATGTCCTCTCACGTCTGTGGCCTTGGTTTGGTTCCGTCGGGGTCACAGGTATCGGCGAGTCCATGGGGGCTGTCGTTGGACGGACGTGGTGGCGCCCTCCGGAGGGACGAGCTCACTCACGCCGGCTCCGCGACAAAGCAATTATTGTCGTCAGTAGGTGGCGTCCTGCGTATGTCAGATCAGAACAGGCGCCCACTGAACACTACCGAAGTGACTCGGCAGCAGTGCAGTGTCTCCTCCGGTGGGTTGCCTCTTGACGGCTTGACATTGACTGCTCCCTGTGGATTGCCGGTGCCGGGGCTGTGGCTGTGGACGGGGTGTGTCGGAATGAGCGGCGTGGGTGCACTGCCTCTGAGGTGGCGCAGAAGTTGGGACAGCAAAAAAAAAAAAAAAAAAAAAAATGTACACACATGTGATCCACATGGTGGCTGCAGTCACTGTACACTTCCTGCCTTGCAGTGCTGACAGCTGGACCTTACATGTACCGATCTATGCGCTTTTCACATGCTAATGTGATGTTAACACACAAAGTCAGAATCACCGCAACGAATTCGTCTGTCCCCAGGTCTCAGTCCTGGTGCTGAGCAGGATGAACAGCACAGGTGTCCCGTGGGATGCTTTATATGAACAATACCGGCCATTTATATGAACAATACCGGCCATTTGAAGAGATCAGCAACCTCATCTGGGACATTGGCAATCCTACCGTGTGTGTGTGTGTGTGTGTCGGAACCTTTGGAAATTTCATGATCATTTTGATCATGCTTCGCCTCCCGGCCTCTGATTACAGCGTTTTCTTTCAAGCTCTGGCCTGGTCCGATCAGCTGGTGTTGATCCTCAATCCCCTGATCGACTGGATCAGCACGCTAACGCGCCAGGTGGTCGTGTACAGGCAGGGGGCGCTGGCAGTGTAAGTTGTACTACATGTTGGTGTACGTGACGTCAGCTTTGTCCCCATGGATGCTGGTGGCCCTCACCATGCTGAGAGCAGCCTCTGTGCTGTGGCCTCTCCGTCTCAGCGCCGTTTGGACCAAGGAAAAGTCGAGGGCCCCTGCAGCGTTGGTGAGCATCCTCATCGTTATGACCCACTGTCACTTTCTGTACGGGTTTGATCTTGGAGACTGCGACTGGACCTGTTGTTTCGACGCTGTGTCAGAACTGTACAAGTGGTTTTATCTGACCATCTGGTCCTGGGTAGAACTGGCCGGGTGCTGCTTACTGCCCTTCTTGTTGCTGGGCGTCAACGGCATCCTGCTCCGGACACTGGTCAGATCGGTGAGGGCAGGTCCACGGCTTCCTGTCCAGCAAGCCAGCCTAGTGGCCAGGCAGAGGAAGGTCACTTCACTGACCGTCACCCTGATCTCCGCCAGTATTCTCTTCTTCCTTCTGACCACACCTGTGGCGATCTACACCATCGTCAGGACGTACTATGGTGATCGCAGTGACCCGATTCGGACAGGACAAATCTTAGTCTAACGAACAGCCGCCAACATCCTGTGGAACTTCAACAACAGCGCCGTCAACTTCTACGTGTATTGTCTGACGGGGACCAAGTTCAGGGCAGAGTTTCGAAACATGCTGTTCTCGTTTGTCGGCCTGTTCTGTAAGGCCCAAAAGTCCGCTTTCAACACACATCTGCCCGGTCATTGACGATGACGTCATAAGGGATTCTCGACAAGCAGTGATAGAACGGTCTGGGTGAGAGCTGATACTGACGGGTACTGTCAACGGCTCGTTCACTGAACGATCACACAAACCCAGGCTCAACTCGTGACGTGGACTGAAATCTATCTCTCATAAAGTTTTAAAAACTAGAGATGACTGGTTGATTTCGTTGTTTTTTAAACGTGCTTGAAACATAGGTAAACCCTCTCCACACTCCAGTCTCTGTATAATTGAACGACTGACTGACTAGCTGACTGAATGCATCAGATGAAGACAAGAGAGTGTTCGCCCTTTGTTTATATGTTAAATAATAGAATGAGCAATCACTTATCGCATTGAATTCGGCGCAAGATGGGCGAATTCAGGGAGATAAGTGATTGCTCGTTCTTCATTTTTGTTCTCCTGAGTGTTGTTTATCTTGCCTGAAGAAAACCTAAGAGGTCGAAACGCGTCGTGTTTTGTCTTGCGATTCGTTTGTTCATGTTTGGCGAACACAACACTTAAAAAAAAAAAAAAAAAATTGTTTAGATCTCCGCCTGCAGTCGCCTCACTTTGCAACGACCTGAAGAAGCCTAATAGGTCGAAACGCGTTGTGTCTATCATGTGTTCTGTTCCATTCGTTTCGCGGTCCAGTAAATCAGCTTTTGCTCCAAAAGCATGAAGAATGATAATTCAGTAATTAATCTGTGAATAATTAAATAACCATTGAAATTCCTGAGCGCATTTGGTAAACTTCTGTCTTGCAGGATCCTGGAGTTGATGTCATGGCAAACTTATTTTGTGTGATGACGTCATGTCAGGAACGACCACACAAGGACTTCCGACTCTCCTCTCACCCAGACTTCTCCCTCTTCCGACCCCCCCCCCCCCCAAAAAAAAAAAAAACACACACACACACACACACACACACACACACTCACACATACACACACGCATGTGGTGCATGTTTCCCTCTGCGTGTTCTTACCAGAAGTGAATCACCTCAGTTACGCGCGATCTGGAATAAAAAAAAAAAAAAAAAAAAAAAAAAAATGAATATTGGTCGGTTCATTGCGCCACGCACTCACGGAACATACATTTTGACATAACAAGGTGGCCGTAGTTTTTACTTGCTTGCTTGTTTGTTTGTATGTAATTCATGTATTCAAAACAGAGCATTGCACCTGTCAGAGCGCATCACCCACTGATACAGTTAGTTGTCAGAAATGCCACCATCCCGACAAATGGCTTTTCATTTCTGTGGAGAGTTTTGCAGCAATGAACAACATCACTACATTCAACATACTGTGTGGTCTTCCTGTCCCACGGAGGCAAACGAAAGCGGACATGCCAGAAAGAGAAATGTGCCTCAGTCCAGTGACTGGGTCCCCTTGAAGACTGCGTCTGCAGACTTCCTCCCGTGCTCTGCAACACTGAGTCAGTTCTCTCCCCTGTCCAGGCCAGTAGACTCCATCCCTGCATTAGTTAGACGCTGTGCTTCATGATAGTCATGATCAATGTTGATTTTTGTGTGTGTGCATGTTTCTTCTTCTTCTTTTTTTTTCCTGATAGTAGTTTCAGAACAGGAGAACGGGTCAGTTTCATAAGGGATTCTCGACAAGCCAGCGACAAGAATTTGGAATTGTCTTTCCGCCTCAGTGTCCTAATTGCTAGACTCGCTGATGTTTATCAAAGATGGTAACAGCAGCAGCAGCAACAGCAACAGCAGCAGCAGCAACAATAGTAATACCGATGGTAGTAGTAGTTGTGGCAGCAGCAGTAGTAATGCTAGTGGCAGTAGTAGTAGTAGCAGCAGCAGCAGCAGCAGCAGTAGCTGCTGCAGTTGTAGCAATAGTCGTAGAAGTAGTAGTGGTGGTAACAGTTATAGCAGTGGTGGTTGTAGTTGTAATAGTTGTAGTAGTGGTAGCAGTGGTCGTAATAGTAGTAGCAATGGCGATAGTAGTAGTGATAGTAGTAGTAGTCGAAGAACCCATTGATCCATTTTTCCATTTCATCGTTCGTCTTCGAAACATCAAATCGGAAAACACAAAATAACATCATCCCCCAAAAATGAGAAGAAAAAGAAAATAGGACAGAGAAGAACAGAAAGGCGGTTCACTCGCAGTTATGCTCTATCATCACTGTGTGTGTGTGTGGTGTGTGTGTGTGTGTGTGTGTGTGTGTGTGTGTGTGTGTGTGTGTGTGTGTGTGTGTGTGAGAGAGAGAGAGAGAGAGAGAGAGAGAGAGAGAGAGAGAGAGAGAGAGAGACAGAGAGACAGAGAGACAGAGACAGAGAGAGACAGAGAGAGACACAGAGAGAGAGATTTGTGTGTGTGTGTGTGTGTGTGTGTGTGTGTGTGTGTGTGTGTGTGTGTGTGTGTGTGTGTGTGTGCGTGCCTGCGCGCGCGAGTATTTGTGCGTGTATGGGCGCGTGTGTTAGTGTTCATCTATCTATTTAATCATTTATCTTCTTCAGTATGTTACTTAAAAATCGAAAACTAACGATATGGTCAAAGTCCACAGCTGTTCATTTTAACACCCACACTACATTACAGTCATTCTGTTGAATGGTAGTTGTGTCACGAAAGAACATCCCTTGGAGACACGGCACGTCTTGTCACAAAGACCCTGACACTGACACAGTGTCCTACGGGACTCCACAGATACAGAAGTAATGCTTCCTTCTTCAGCTGTGAGCTGCCAGTGGCACATCTAGAAGGCAGGTGGCAGCATCTCCCACTTCTGTCTCTGCAGCAGACAGTGGCAAATCTAGAAGGCAGGTGGCGGCACCTCCCACTTCTGTGTCTGCAGCAGACAATGGCTGACTTGCTGCCTCTCCCGAAGGTCATTTCTGTTTCCACGGTGTGCAGTGGAAGATTTCGAAGAAAACAAAAACAAGACATAAACAAAGCGAAGGTTCATCGTGTTCTGGTGAAACGAAAAAGTGACCCAACCAACACTGAGCCAACTGTTAGCCCGTAAACCTCTCTTTACAGTGACGTAGGTCATCTGCAACATCTCTACCTCTTGATTGGTGGTTTCTGATGATGAACACTCTGTAAAAACAAACCTGAACCAAAGAATCATAGTTCGTGAATTCTGGCCGGCATGGATGTTTGCAATCACCAACATTTTTTGAAAAGTTAACTCGAAATATCTGTGTCGGGATCCTAGTTAAGGAAACACTGGAGGTTGCAATGATAGTTTTTTTAACCTAGAGGTGAGCAGTAATAGTCCGTTTACCTGTACGTACAGCTGTTGCAGAGTTTTGAGGGCATTGCTGTCATAGCAGCAAAAACAAACAAGCAAAAAAACAAGAAGAAGAACAACAACAACCTTGGCATTGTTTTGAGATTTGAAACCATTTCCCCTCCTTCTATTCTGATCATAAATGACACTCCACAAAAGCTTCTTCAAAAGAGCCTTTTAAACTCCAGATTCTGCTCAAAATAGCATAGGCAATATCATGCTAAATTTACGTTCCCATGACGCCCAAGTAAGATGTAGGTGTTGTCAGTTGCTACAGCATACCAAGAAACAGTGTTCCGGCAAATACATGGACGCAGCAGATGTGGTCAACAGACCCATAGCCGATAGAAACGTACCTAGGGAAGGTTTTGCCCAAAATGCAAACGATCATTTTCGCTTTGATCAAGGGTGTCCGGCAGAAAAAAAACATCTCCTAAGAGAATTCAGCTGAAACGGAATCTAAAACTGAAATTTCGCTTCTTCAAAGAGAGAGACAAAGACAAAGCCCAACACAAACCAGAAAATGTTTAATAAAAGGGGATGGTATGTTAATACCGAGAGACAGTTCATCGCTTACAATTCTACAGGGACTAATGTAAATATTTATGATTTTAATTCAAACTGAAGTTTTGAATGTAAGACCTATATAAAAAAAAAGTGACAAGATTTACTGACTGTTCTATCATACATTGTGCAGAGATGTGCATTTCGTCAGTTAACTGT
>JADBJO010006093.1:112500-120000 GCA_016801955.1 Conus betulinus
TCCTGCACAGTCAGTCCCTCCCTCCCAGGTGTGGCATAGTAGAGGCCCTCATCCTGCACTCAGACCCTCCCTCCCAGGTGTGGTGGCATAGTAGAGGCCCCCATCCTGCACTCAGTCCCTCCCTCCCAGGTGTGGCATAGTAGAGGCCCCCATCCTGCACTCAGTCCCTCCCCCCCAGGTGTGGTAGAGTAGAGGCCCCATCCTGCACTCAGTCCCTCCTCCCCAGGTGTGGTAGAGTAGAGGCCCCATCCTGAACTCAGTCCCTCCCTCCCAGGTGTGGTAGAGTAGAGGCCCCCATCCTGCACTCAGTCCCTCCCTTCCAGGTGTGCTAGAGTAGAGGCCCCCATCCTGAACTCAATCCCTCCCTCCCAGGTGTGGTAGAGTAGAGGCCCCCATCCTGCACTCAATCCCTCCCTCCCAGGTGTGGTAGAGCAGAGGGCCCCCATCCTGCACTCAATCCCTCCCTCCCAGGTGTGGTAGAGTAGAGGCCCTCATCCTGCACTCAATCCCTCCCTCCCAGGTGTGGTAGAGTAGAGGCCCCCATCCTGCATTCAGTCCCTCCCTCCCAGGTGTGGTAGAGGTCCCATCCTGCACTCAGTCCCTCCCTCCCAGGTGTGGTAGAGGCCCCCATCCTGCACTCAGTCCCTCCCTCCCATGTGTGGTAGAGGCCCACATCCTGCACTCAGTCCCTCCCTCCCAGGTGTGGTAGAGGCCCCCATCCTGCACTCAGTCGCTCCCCCCATATGAGGTAGAGTAGAGGACCTCATCCTGCACTCATTCCCTCCCTCCCAGGTGTGGTAGAGTAAGGCCCCCATCCTGCACTCAGTCCCTCCCTCCCAGGTGTGGCATAGTAGAGGACCTCATCCTGCACTCAGTCCCTCCCTCCCAGGTGTGGCATAGTAGAGAGCCCTCATCCTGCACTCAGACCCTCCCTCCCAGGTGTGGCATAGTAGAGGCCCCCATCCTGCACTCAGTCCCTCCCTCCCTCCCAGGTGTGGCATAGTAGAGGCCCCCATCCTGCACTCAGTCCCTCCCTCCCAGGTGTGGTAGAGTAGAGGCCCCATCCTGCACTCAGTCCCTCCCTTCCAGGTGTGGTAGAGTAGAGGCCCCATCCTGAACTCAGTCCCTCCCTCCCAGGTGTGGTAGAGTAGAGGCCCCCATCCTGCACTCAGTCCCTCCCTTCCAGGTGTGCTAGAGTAGAGGCCCCCATCCTGAACTCAATCCCTCCCTCCCAGGTGTGGTAGAGTAGAGGCCCCCATCCTGCACTCAATCCCTCCCTCCCAGGTGTGGTAGAGCAGAGGCCCCCATCCTGCACTCAATCCCTCCCTCCCAGGTGTGGTAGAGCAGAGGCCCCCATCCTGCACTCAATCCCTCCCTCCCAGGTGTGGTAGAGTAGAGGCCCTCATCCTGCACCTGCACTCAATCCCTCCCTCCCAGGTGTGGTAGAGTAGAGGCCCCCATCCTGCATTCAGTCCCTCCCTCCCAGGTGTGGTAGAGGTCCCATCCTGCACTCAGTCCCTCCCTCCCAGGTGTGGCATAGTAGAGCCCACCCCACCCCCCTCCACCATCCTGCTCCCATACTGCTCAGGTTGCTAACACTGCTCACCTTTCCTCAATGGAATTCCGATGACTGGGCCTTTTTCGTTTTTTCCTTTCTTTCTTTTTTTGTGTGTGTGTGGGTTTTTTTTGCGGATCCGAAGGTAGGAGAGACAGGACACGTGTTTCCTCATGTCCTGGTGTTTGTGAAGGGGTGGGGGTGAGGGGGTGGTAGGCGGGAGTGGGGATGCATGGGGGGGGGGGGGGGGAGGGGGGGGCGAGCGCGCGGGGTGCGGGGTGCGCACGCGCGTAGAATTAGAAGTGATATGTATGGGAGCAGTTGAGCAGGGAGATGAATATAATTATACGAGTCAGTGTGGGTCGGGGAGGGGAAGGGAGGTGGGGGGTGCAAGGGGAAGTAGGGGTGGGCCTAAGGAGCGGAAAAGGGTGAGGGAGAGGCAGTAGCGTGTACGGTGTGTGTGTGTGTGTGTGTGTGTGTGTGTGTGTGTGTGAGTGTGTGTGTGTGTGTGTGTGTGTGTGTGTGTGTGTGTGTGTGTTGTGTGTGTGTGTTCGCGCGCGCGCGCGAGTAGACCATCTGTACGCATAGGCATGCGTATGAGTGTGTGTAAGCGTATTTTCGTGCACCTGTGTGAAACTTCGTGCTGCAGAGTTCGCCAGAGACATTTCAGCCTTGAATGTGATCATTACGATCGTTCTTTTTTTCTTCTCCGGATTTGAGGTTCATTGTGTTCTGTTGCCATCAGCTCTTATAGCAACTCTCTCTCTCTCTCTCTCTCTCTCTCTCTCTCTCTCTCTCTCTCTCTCTCTCCTCTCTCTCTCTCTCTCTCTCTCTCTCTCGACTGTCGGTTGTTGAAGTGACACACGAACGCATCACTATTGACTTGATATGCTGTGCGTTTACAGTTAACGATTAATTTTACATTTTCAAAAAGTGCAGACTGAACGAAGGAAATGAAAATGAAACTGATACCAGCCGCCGTGGTTAAATGGTTAACGTCGTGGACTCCCGGCTGGGGAAGTCGCGGGATCGATTCCCATCAGAGTCATGTAGGATTTTTCTGCTCCGGCTAGCTTCTACCCCAGAGTTGAATTTACTACGGGCTCAGCGGGGAAGACAGGGACCACACAGTCGAGCATCATCCACTTAACGGATGCGTCTCAGAGAGTGTTGCTCATATTTGCTGACCAACACTGCAGGTGTCTGTATCTCTCGGGCTTGGTTGGCGCACCGGGGTATATTATGAAAGAAATTGTAGAGTACAGCCCTGTCATGCAGTCTCAGACCGGAATGGAAATCCGTAGCATCATCTTCATCATCCTCACTCTCATCGATCAGCATTAAAAAAAAGTCTCAAATTCTGTGGCCCTTCATGCCCTGTGCTCATGGTGACCTCAGTTTCGATGTCCTCTCCACGTCTCTGACCTTGGTTTGATTCCTTTAGGTCACTGGTAACGGCCGAGTCCATGGGGGCTGTCGTTGGACGGACAGGGTGGCGCCCTCCGTGGGGAGAGTTCACTCACGTCGGCTACTAAGCAATTATTGTCGTCAGTAGGGGGCTTAGTAGATGGTGTCCTGCGTATGTTGGATCAGAACAGGCACCACTGAACACCACCAAAGTGACTCGGCAGCAGTGCAGTGTCTTCTCAGGTGGGTTGCCTCTTGACGACTTGACATTGATTGCTCCCTGTGGATTGCCGGTGCCGGGCTGCGGCGGGACTGACCGGGCTGTGGCTGTGGATCGGTGACGGAATGACTGGGCTGTGGCTGCGGACGGGGTGTCGGAATGACCGGGCTGTGGCTGTGGATCGGGTGACGGAATGACCGGGCTGTGGCTGTGGATGGGTGTCGGAATGACTTGGCTGTGGCTGTGGACGGGGTGTCGGAATGAGCGGCGGGACTGACCGGACTGTTGCTGTGGACAGGGTGTCGGAATGAGCGCTGTGGGTGGTTGCCATGCAGATGGTACAGAAGATGGGACAGCAAAAAAAAAAACAAAAACGAAAAAGAAAATGAAGCTGATTTTTAGTGTTGGCTGTCAAAGAAGTGTCATGTGGAACAGAACGTCCATTTCATTTTTTTTTCACTTGGTGGGGGAGAGGGTGGAATGGGTGGGGAGGTGAGGTGGGGGTGGAACAGGGTTTAGGGAGCAGGGTAGGGGTAATCAAGCAGAATGGGTGATATCCACGGCACGACTTAGTGTTGTAGGCCCTGGTTAGGGCTGAAGCCATTTGGGTTGAATGACAATACTTTCTCTGACGCTGTTTCTGTTGAATGACAATACTTTCTGCTGTATCTGTTGAATGACAATATCTCTTGCTGTATCTGTTGAATGCTGTATCTGTATCTTGAATGACAATACTTTATCTCTTGCTGTATCTGTTGAATGACAATACTTTATCTCTTGCTGTATCTGTTGAATGACAATACTACTTCTGCTGTATCTGTTGAATGACAATACTTTATCTCTTGCTGTATCTGTTGAATGACAATACTTTATCTCTGGCTGTATCTGTTGAATGACAATAATACTTTCTGCTGTATCTGTTGAATGACAATACTTTATCTCTGTGCTGTATCTGTTGAATGACAATACTTTCTGCTGTATCTGTTGAATGACAATACTGCTTATCTACTTTATCTGCTGTATCTGTTGAATGACAATACTTTCTGCTGTATCTGTTGAATGAATGACAATACTGCTGTATCTTGCTGTATCTCTGAATGACAATACTTTATCTCTGGCTGTATCTGTTGAATGACAATACTTTCTGCTGTATCTGTTGAATGACAATACTCTCTGCTGTATCTGTTGAATGACAATACTTTATCTCTTGCTGTATCTGTTGAATGACAATACTTTCTGCTGTATCTGTTGAATGAATACAATACTTTTTATCTCTTGCTGTATCTGTTGAATGACAATACTTTATCTCTTGCTGTATCTGTTGAATGACAATACTTTTTCTGCTGTATCTGTTGAATGACATACTTACTTCTCTGCTGTATCTGTTGAATGACAATACTTTATCTCTTGCTGTATCTGTTGAATGACAATACTTTTCTCTGCTGTATCTGTTGAATGACATCTCTACTGTATCTTTGAATCTCTGGCTGTATCTGTTGAATGACAATACTTTCTCTGTGTATCTGTTGAATGACAATACTTTCTGCTGTATCTGTTGAATGACAATACTTTATCTCTTGCTGTATCTGTATTGAATGACAATACTTTATCTCTTGCTGTATCTGTTGAATGACAACTTTTCTCTGCTGTACTTTATCTCTTGCTGTACTCTTGCTGTATCTGTTGAATGACAATACTTTATCTCTTGCTGTGTTGAATGACAATGATCTCAATATCTTTGAATGACAATACTTTTGCTGTATCTGTTGAATGACAATACTTTATCTCTTGCTGTATCTGTGTTGAATGACAATACTTTCTCTCTTGCTGTATCTGTTGAATGACAATACTTTATCTCTTGCTGTATCTGTTGAATGACAATACTTTCTGCTGTATCTGTTGAATGACAATACTTTATCTCTTGCTGTATCTGTTGAATGACAATACTTTATCTCTTGCTGTATCTGTTGAATGACAATACTTTTCTCTTGCTGTATCTGTTGAATGACAATACTTTATCTCTTGCTGTATCTGTTGAATGACAATACTTTATCTCTTGCTGTATCTGTTGAATGACAATACTTTCTGCTGTATCTGTTGAATGACAATACTTTATCTCTTGCTGTATCTGTTGAATGACAATACTTTATCTCTGCTGTATCTGTTGAATGACAATACTTTCTCTTGCTGTATCTGTTGAATGACAATACTTTTCTCTGCTGTATCTGTTGAATGACAAATGCTGTACTGTTGAATGACAATACTTTTCTTGCTGTATCTGTTGAATGACAATACTTTTCTGCTGTATCTGTTGAATGACAATACTTTCTGCTGTATCTGTTGAATGATGACAATACTTTCTGCTGTATCTGTTGAATGACAATACTTTATCTCTTGCTGTATCTGTTGAATGACAATACTTTCTGCTGTATCTGTTGAATGACAATACTTTATCTCTTGCTGTATCTGTTTGAATGACAATACTTTATCTCTTGCTGTATCTGTTGAATGACAATACTTTATGCTGCTGTATCTGTTGAATGACAATACTTTTTCTGCTGTATCTGTTGAATGACAATACTTTATCTCTTGCTGTATCTGTTGAATGACAATACTTTATCTCTTGCTGTATCTGTTGAATGACAATACTTTTCTGTTCTGTTGAATGACAATACTTTCTGCTGTATCTGTTGAATGACAATAATTTTTCTGCTGTATCTGTTGAATGACAATACTTTTCTCTTGCTGTATCTGTTGAATGACAATACTTTATCTCTTGCTGTATCTGTTGAATGACAATACTTTATCTCTTGCTGTATCTGTTGAATGACAATACTTTCTGCTGTATCTGTTGAATGACAATACTTTCTGCTGTATCTGTTGAATGACAATACTTTATCTCTTGCTGTATCTGTTGAATGACAATACTTTATCTCTTGCTGTATCTGTTGAATGACAATACTTTCTTTCTGCTGTATCTGTTGAATGACAATACTTTATCTCTTGCTGTATCTGTTGAATGACAATACTTTATCTCTTGCTGTATCTGTTGAATGACAATACTTTCTGCTGCTGTATCTGTTGAATGACAATACTTTATCTCTCTGTGACAATACTTCTTGCTGTATCTGTTGAATGACAATACTTTTCTGCTGTTTCTGTTGAATGACAATACTTTATCTCTTGCTGTATCTGTTGAATGACAATACTTTTTATCTCTTGCTGTATCTGTTGAATGACAATACTTTCTCTCTTGCTGTATCTGTTGAATGACAATACTTTATGCTGTATCTGTTGAATGATATACTTTCTGCTGTATCTGTTGAATGACAATACTTTATCTCTGGCTGTATCTGTTGAATGACAATACTTTCTGCTGTATCTGTTTGAATGACAATACTTTCTGCTGTATCTGTTGAATGACAATACTTTATCTCTGGCTGTATCTGTTGAATGACAATACTTTATCTCTTGCTGTATCTGTTGAATGACAATACTTTATCTCTTGCTGTATATCTGTTGAATGACAATACTTTCTGCTGTATCTGTTGAATGACAATACTTTCTGCTGTATCTGTTGAATGACAATACTTTATCTCTGGCTGTTTCTGTTGAATTACAATACTTTCTGCTGTATCTGTTGAATGACAATACTTTCTGCTGCTGTATCTGTTGAATGACAATACTTTATCTCTTGCTGTATCTGTTGAATGACAATACTTTCTGTTGTATCTGTTGAATGACAATACTTTATCTCTTGCTGTATCTGTTGAATGACAATACTTTTTCTGCTGTATCTGTTGAATGACAATACTTTATCTCTTGCTGTATCTGTTGAATGACAATACTTTCTGTTGTATCTGTTGAATGACAATACTTTTTTCTGCTGTATCTGTTGAATGACAATACTTTCTGCTGTATCTGTTGAATGACAATACTTTCTGTTGTATCTGTTGAATGACAATACTTTCTGTTGTATCTGTTGAATGACAATACTTTCTGCTGTATCTGTTGAATGACAATACTTATCTCTGGCTGTTTCTGTTGAATGACAATACTTTCTGCTGTATCTGTTGAATGACAATACTTTCTCTCTTGCTTATCTGTTGAATGACAATACTTTATCTCTTGCTTATCTGTTGAATGACAATACTTTCTCTCTTGCTTATCTGTTGAATGACAATACTTTATCTCTTGCTTATCTGTTGAATGACAATACTTTCTCTGCTGCTGTTTCTGTTTGATGAGTCTCTTCCTTTATATCCAGTTTCAAGACTACACTTTTCACCGACTCACAGCCTCATTTTTTTGGCCAAAT
>JADBJO010006093.1:125000-132500 GCA_016801955.1 Conus betulinus
GCTATACATATAGGTCACAAAATATGAAGGTGTGATTATTTGAAAAACAAATTCTTGCACATAAAGGTTTTATGAAACTGTTCTTTCGCTTTCTCTATTTTACTAAGTTGAAACAAAATTTATGCTCATGTTAAAGTACAAGTTAAGACTTCACGTGTAAGATTTTAAAACATGCCTCTACACTGGTAGGTGAGCAAACGCACATTTCAACTGTGTCATTGAAAGCGAAAATGACGATTGAATTTTTCTTGTGAAAGAGAACAAAACAGGTCATGCTTCAAAGTGGATGATGTCATCTTGGTTAAGTAAGTATGATCCAGGGAAACGATTAAACAAACAAAAGAAATAAATCGAAAAAGGTCGATTTTAAGGCTTATCTTTAGACAGGAAGCAAACGTTCAAACAACAAGCCACACAGTAACTGTCACTTTGGTACATGAATACAAGCACTGCAAAAGAATAGCATGCAGTGTGTTCGTTTCTAGACATTGGAGAAATGATCGTCAACATTTGGTTTTGCTCCTTTTAGTCATTATTTCTTAACGTTTCTTTTCTTTTCTTTTTTTTTTTTCGAAATACATTTTGATGATGTAGCTCACTTAAAAGTACTGGAACAAATTCTGTAACGTTTACTCATTAATCAGTAGGTGACCTTTCAAGAGTCCAATGGAAACAAAAATACAAAATTCGATGGTAAACTCATTTCAGGCGGTAAAATACAAGTTATGCGTATTCTGTTTTTTTCTTTTTCTTTTCTTTTCTTTTTTTTTTTTTTTTTTTTTTTTGCGTGGGAGGGGGGTGGGTGGGTGGGAGCATATTACCGAATATCTGCACTACAAAATACAGAGGGAATGAATGAGCGAATTCTTTTAATCAGAAGGCCTTGGCTCATTCTGATGGGGTCTCAATCACAAGACATTACAACGGTAATCATGTACAGTGTAAATGCATATATACAGGCACAATGCAAAATGACAGATCCAACATCTAGTTAATGAAGACAACACGTCTTGCGAAGCCTTTAAACCAATATAAGGACAAGAGTCGCATCGTTACAACGTTAGTTGACGAAAGCAAAAGGCATAACGTGAACAGACATGGAATCATGTAGTACTGTCATACAGAGGGCGGAAGGAGTGGAGACTGGGAAATGAAAGGGAATTCAGTTGTGATGTGGTAGGATGATCAAAGTTTCGTTATATATTCAAAGGAAATGACAGGTGTCATATGCAGAGAAAAAGACATTACACTGATTTTATTATTCTGCACAGTGGGACGAATACGGTTCTACTAAGACTACTGTGAATCACAACAATCCAAGGTTAAATGAAACCAGGACAGCAAAGATGTCAATGATGAAGTTTCCCTACAGCAGCGAGCCACAAACGTCAGCTAGAACTTAGGCAGTCAGTTAAGGTCTGACCAGCGCGTTGGGCTAACTGATGTGCAGGTCTGACGTCTGCCAGTCCTGTCTATGACACCCTCTTCTCCAGTGCTTTCTTTGTCCTTATCAATCTCTATAACCGTCCAGTCGTTTAGTCTGTGCAATATCATCTGGTAGCTTGGCGATTGTGGTGAAGCGTATTCAGACTAGTCCGCACGCTGTCGCCTCCTTGATGAAACTGAAACTGAAGTGAAGCAAAGGTAGATACGTTTGACAATGAAGCAAAAGGAGATACGTTTTGACAATGAAGCTAAAGGAGATACGTTTGACAATGAAGCAAAAGTATATACGTTTGACAATGAAGCAAAAGTAGATTCGTTTGACAATGAAGCAAAAGTAGATACGTTTGACAATGAAGCAAAAGTAGATACGTTTGACAATGAAGCAAAAGTAGATACGTTTGACAATGAAGCAAAAGTAGATACGTTTGACAATGAAGCAAAATTAGATTCGTTTGACAATGAAGCAAAAGTAGATACGTTTGACAATCTCTGTCTGAAACATTGCTTCTTTCTGTTACAGTGCTCTCTCTCTCTCTCTCTCTCTCTCTCTCTCTCTCTCTCTCTCTCTCTCTCTCTCACTCTCTCTCTCTCTCTCTCCTTTTTTAAAGTGATAAGTTGTATGGTAAAATTTGGACATAAACCTATTTTAAAAAAGTAAACTGAAAGTCCGCGAGGGACCAGGTTTGAATGTTTATTCCATAAAATCCAAGCGGGATCAGGTGTGAGCGTTTATTCCTGAAAGGCCATAAGGGGTCAGGTGTGACCGTTTATTCCATGAAGGCCACATGGGGTCAGGTGTGACCGTTTATTTCTGCTGAGCTGTTTCAAATTTCACAACTATCTCCTCAATGGCGCTGGCGGAGCATTCACCAGTCTGGGAAAACTGGTCCAGGACGTCAGCCAGCACTCTCATTGCCTTCCCAGTGTTGCTCCCCTTTCCCTTGTAAAGCTGGACGCACATGTTTGTCATGTCGGCCAGGTCGTACAAGATCAGGCCGACACTCCCCACATGCGACAGAACACGCAGTGACATCTTTGCAGCAGGTGCCAAGGCTCTGACCCCTTTCAAAGCGGCTCTGACGATTTTGCAAATGGTCCAAGAGACAGATAAAGTGATTCCTCCCCCATCGAATAGCTTGCTGAAGAAAGCCTTCCCTTTTCGCCATTGTGCTCTGACCCATCCCAAAAAGCCTGTGTTAGATTTAGTGACTCCCCCATCGCCTGCCCAGATTTTTTTTTTGATGAATTGCGATACTGCTCTGAAAGCTTTACAAATGCCCTCTCCGATGACTTCAGAGAGTCCATCCTCACCGACATCCAAGCTCCATTCTTTGATAACCTGCTGCAACGCTTCAGAGTCCTGTGTCATGTCAGCCCGCCAACGCCTGCTGGAAGGCAGACAGTTTTTTTCTTGGACAGTTTCACTTTCCTCCTCAGGTGAACGGTCTGGAAGAGGCTGCGCGCCCCCGGCAGTGACTGTCCCCAAGGTACCCAGCACGCTGCATGCCAGCCCGGCCACACCAGCTGAGGCGCCGAAGGTGAAAGGAATTAAAGCAAATCCGATGGTAGCAGCAACTGAAAATTAAATCATAAAAAGCCAGCGATGTAATCCATCTTGCATAATTCAGTTGACATGTGTTTAAGAGTGTATATCCCGCTTCTTTGTTTGTTTTGGTTGGTTTGTTTGTTTGTTTGTTGCTTTAAAATAAACTTCACATTCCTGCCAGCCTGCTATGAAACAGACAATGTTCCTCCTCCTCACCCCACCAACCATCCATTTTCTCTTTTTATCTATTTCATTTTCTGTGCCTCTTCTTTGAAGGGGAATCCAGGCTGCTCTTTCCATCACCTGTCCACAGGCACTGCCCGCCTTGTTCCGTCACAGCCCCCTGTCCACAGCCCCCTGTCCACAGCCCCCTGTCCCAGCCCCCTGTCCACAGTCACTGCCCGCCTTGTTCTCCACAGCCCCCTGCACAGAGCCCCCTGTCCACAGTCACTGCCTTCCTTGTTCCGCCACAGCCCCCTGTCCACAGCCCCTGTCCACAGTCCCCTGTCTACAGCCCCCTGTCCACAGCCCCCTGTCCACAGCCCCCTGTCCACAGTCATTGCCTTCCTTGTTCCGCCACAGCCCCCTGTCCACAGCCCCCTGTCCACAGCCCCCTGTCCACAGCCCCCTGTCCACAGCCCCTGTCCACAGCCCCCTGTCCACAGCCCCCTGTCCACAGCCCCCTGTCCCAGCCCCTGTCCACAGCCCCTTGTCAAAGCCCCATGTAGACAGCCCCCTGTCCACAGCCCCTAGTCAAAGCCCCCATGTAGACAGCCCCCTGTCCACAGCCCCTTGTCAAGCCCCATGTCCACAGCCCCCTGTCCACAGCCCCCTGTCCACAGCCCCTTGTCAAAGCCCCATGTAGACAGCCCCCTGTCCACAGCCCCCTGTCCACAGCCCCCTGTCCACAGCCCCCTGTCCACAGCCCCCTTGTCCAAAGCCCCATGTAGACAGCCCCCTGTCCACAGCCCCCTGTCCACAGCCCCCTGTCACAGCCCCCATGTAGACAGCCCCCTGTCCACAGCCCCCTGTCCACAGCCCCCTGTAGACAGCCCCCTGTCCACAGCCTCCTGTCAAAGCCCCATGTAGACAGCCCCCTGTCCACAGCCTCCTGTCAAAGCCCCATGTAGACAGCCCCCTGTCCACAGCCACTGCCCGCCATGTTTCGCCACAGACCCCTGTGGAAAGCTCCTATCTCTCCGCCTCCACATACACATGCACAGGGAGAAGGGATGGGAAACTCATGCACACGGTATTATTGGAAAGGTACACAGTACTGTTGGATGATGTTTGTTGTTGTTTGGCGAAATAATGTGTTTGGCATTAATACAATAATGTTGGTTGGGAAGAAATCGAAATGATCTGTTTGTTTTTTGTTTGTTTGCTTGCTTGGGGGGGGGGTGTTTGTGTGTGTGTGTGTGTGTGTGTGTGTGTGTGTGTGTGTGTGTGTGTGTGTGTGTGTGTGTGTGTGTGTGTGTGTGTGTGTGTGTGCGCGCGCGCGCGCGCGCGCGCGCGCGTACGCACGTTGATACTCCTGCAGACACTCCCTGTAGAGATGATCAATGAGGACAGCGGTAACGTATCTCTAAAAAAAAAAAAAATTCACACACAAGGGGGAGGGGGGGCATGTAAACAGTATTATGGTGGATATTGATCATAATGAGATTAATTGTGGGAAGTAAGATAGTGTTGGTATGATAATAGTATAATAATATAATGATGCTGGTTGGAAGGGAAATGAATGGAAATGATCACTAGGAAAAGTGTTGACATGGCTGGTGATCAGAATGATAACACCTATATGTGGACATGTTTTTATGCTGATAATTATGGTTGGAAAGGTGGATTGGAAAAAAAAAAACAAAGATGTAATGAAGACAAGATGCGAAGCTTATAAACGTACTCCCAGTTTATCCTGATACACGTGAGATATTCCATAAGCAGCAGAAAAACCGTCTTGGGTTGGTGTAACCGTTAGAAAAGGCTGTTCAGGTAAACATCGTGCATCATCTGCCACCCATAATGAACATACTTACACATTTTCAGAAAGATCAGCCAAGAACTTTCTGAGATTTTCCATAAAGAAGAAAACCATTATGGGCCGTTAGTAACGGCCATAACGGTCAACTTAAACATCGGGCATTATCCGTGACCCATAATGAACATACCTACAAATTTTCAGAAAGATCGGCCACGTACTTTTTGAGATATTCCATAAAAAGAAAAACCGTTATGGGCCGTATATAGCTGTTGGTAACGGCTACAACGGTAAACTAAAACGTCGGGCATCATCCGTCGCCCATAATGAACTTACCTATATATTTTCAGAAAGATCGGCCGAGTACTTTCTGAGATATTCCATAAACAAAAAAAACGTTATGGACAGTTATAGCCGTTAGTAATGGCTATACGGTAAAGAAAACATCAGGTATCATCCGTGCCCATAATGAACATACCTACAAATTTTCAGAAAGTCCGAATAAGTGCTTTCTGAGAAATTCCATATAGAAGAAAAACCGTTATGGGCCGTTATAGCCATTGGTACGGCTATATAACGGTGAACTAAAACACCGGGCATCATCCGTAACTCATAGTGAACAAGCCTGCTAATATTCACAAAGATCGGCCAAATACTTTCTGAGATACTCCATAGAGAAGAAAAAAACCGTTACAGGCCGTTACAGCCATTAGTAACGGCTGTGACGGTCAACTAAAACATCGGGCATTATTTGTGACCCATGATGAACATACTACACAAATTTTCAGAAAGATCGCCAAGTACTTTCTGGGATATTTATATAAGAAGAAAACCGTTACAGGCCGTTACAGCCGTTAGTAACGTCTATAACGGGGTAGACTGAAACATCGGGCATCATCCGAGACCCCTAGTGAACATACCTGCTAATATTCACAAAGATCGGCCAAGTACTTTCTGAAATATTCCATAAACAAGGAAAACCGTTACAGGCCGTTACAGCCGTTAGTAACGGCTATAACGGGGTAAACTAAAACATCGGACATTATCCATGACCCATAATGAACATACCTGCTAATTTTCATAAAGATTGGCCAAGTACTTTCTGAGATATTCCATAAAGAAGAAAAACCGTTACAGGCCGTTACAGCCGTTAGTAACGGCTATAACAGTAAACTAAAACATCGGGCATCATCCGTGACCCATAATGAACATACCTACAAATTTTCAGAAAGATCGGCCCAGTAGTTTTGTCTGGAGCGAGTGGAACACATTTTGACCACGGACGGATGGGGACACACACACACACACACACACACACACACACACACACACACACACACACACACACACACACACACACACACACAGCATTACAGCATTTCTTCATTTCCATTCTAAAGTACTCCCTGTTCTATAAGATCTGGGAGTACAAAAAGGGGCAGGCAGGGGGTGGGAGGGAGAGAGCAGCGAAGCGAGGGAAAGGGGAGGGGGGGGAAGTTCATATCTCTCCACATACACATACGAGTGCACTGGGAAGGAGGGAAGGGCAACTCATGCCAACAGTAATACTGGAAAAGCCAACAGTACTATTGGATGATGATCATTGTCATAAGTGAAATAAATGAAATAATGTGTTGGGATATCCTCCAAAATAGAACTAATGGGTGGTGATCATAATGATAACAGTTATATGTAGGGATGTTTTTGTACTGATAACAATGGTTGGAAAGGGAGATTGGGAGGGGGGACGTAAAGAAGAAAAGAGGTGTGTGGGGGGGGGGGGGGGGGGGGGGGTAGGGAGGAGGGGAGGGAAAGCTCCTATCTCTCTGCCTATACCTACGTATGCACAGGGAGGAGGGGGGAACTCATGCCAACAGTATTATTGAAAAAGCCAACAGTACTGTAGGATGATGGTCATTGTCATAACTTAAACAATGTGGTGGCATTAGTATAATAACACTGGTTGGGAGGAAATGAAAAGATCAATGACTTATGGATGATAATCATTGTCATAAGTGAGACAATGTGTTGCCATTAATATGATAATGTTGCCGCGGAAGAAATGGAAATGATTAATGACTGTTGGATAATGATCATTATCATAAGTGAAATAAAGTGTTGACATTGATATGATAATGACTGTTGGATGATGATCATTGTCACAATTCAAATAAAGTGCTTTTTGATATGATATGATAATGACTGTTGGATGATGATTATTGTCATAAGTCAAATAAAGTGTTGTATTGATATAATAATGACTGTTGGATGATGATCATTGTCATAAGTCAAATAAAGTGTTGTATTGATATGATAATGACTGTTGACTAATGATCATTGTCATAAGTTAAAATGAAGTGTTGGCATTGATATGATAATGACTGTTGGATGATGATCACTGTCATAAGTGAAAAAGTGTTGGCATTGATATGATAATGACAGTTGCACAATGATCATTGTCATAAGTTAAATAAAGTGTTGGCATTGATATGATAATGATTGTTGGATAATGATCATTGTCGTAAGTGAA
>JADBJO010006093.1:137500-142825 GCA_016801955.1 Conus betulinus
CGCCCTGACTCCCCCTCCCCCCCCCCCCCCCCCCCCCCCCCCCCCCAACCCTGTGAGTCTTGTTTCCCCCCTGTATTGCTTAGTTACTGTGGATGACTGTACTACTGTGACCCGGACAGCTTGAAAGCGACATTTTTTCTTGGTTGGTCATACTTTCCTGAATATTGTTATCATACACATACTTGGATTGTCCTTGGACTGAACTTCATTGCCCTGCTTTTTGGACTTTGTGTGTTCTTGGATATTTTATAATTGCTGATTTTATATTTTTAATTGTTGTTGTAGCAGTATATCTATTTTGTTTTATTGCACAGGACTTTGCTCTAGAATTAATACAATGGACCATTGTAATGCCATTAATACTGATACTGGATTACGCTTTGGTCACCTAAATGTTTATCATCTGCCAAATAAGATTCATGATGTCTGTTTTTTCTTCTTAACGAATCCCCTTCTATCATCTGCTTGGTCTTAGTGAAACTCGCCTTGACTCCCGTTTCACTGATACAGCTTTATCCATAACTAACTATAACTTTGTCCGAATGCGATGCACATCACTCTGGTGAAACAGGACTTGGAATATACATTCATCAAAGCATCGCTCACTGTACAAAAAGGCGGCGTGACCTTGAGCCCTGATAATGTTGAATGCATGTGGCTGCAGGTAAAAAACCCTCCAACTCAGCCCCTTCTAGTTGGATATATGTAGGAATCCCGCTGCCACCTTCCCCTGGTATGACAACTTTGTACGCATGATGGATGATGTATATAAGAGCTATCCAAATGTCATTCTTCTCGGTGATTTTAACATTGATCTGTTAAAACGGCAGCCTGCCTGGGATGCGACCACCACACTCTTTGGCTTGCATCAGCTTATTCATAATCCATAAACTAGAATCGCAAAGACATCTTCTACATTGCTGGATCATATCTACACGAACAACAAAGCCATGGTATATCCAATATAACTGTGGGCAACAAAAGCATAAGCGACCACTGTCTCATTTTGTGCACTTGGTCTTGTAAACTTCCAAAGCAACAGAATAAGGGCCACACAACCATTCAATATCGCTGCTTCAAAAATTTCAGTAAGGATGAATTTTTTCCTCGACTTAAGCTTAGCTCCTTTCTACAGTGTACTCAATTACACAGATCCAAATGAAGCGTATAATACCTGGTATAATATTTCTCTCAATCGTTGATAAACATGCTCCACTTAGAAGAAAAAGGGTAAAACACAGAGTACTTTACCTTCCCTGGCTGACAAAAGACATTATTATAGAAATGGCACTAAGGGATGCACTTAAAACCGCAAAAAAAGTAGATGAATATAAAAAGCTGAGAAACAGAGTATCAGATCTAGTTAGAAAATCAAAATCTGAGCATTTTAGGAAACTGATAAAATGCAAACAGGGATACAGCATCATTGTGGCGAGCTGTTAATGAAATAACTGACAAGTCAAAAAAGAAATCAGATAATACTGCGACTATGTGGTCTGCTAACACTTTCAACAATCATTTCCTTCAGTTAACCGAATCAGTACAGACGGCTGCTAATGTTACATTTTTTAAATCGATATGAGACTCCAGCTGTTCTCCAATCGTTTTGCCAAGAACGATTAAATACAAGAGATTCATTTAGCATCCCCTTGCTTGCTATTAATGAAGTTGGTTCCTTAATTTCAAAACTTAAAAATAAAAAAGCAATGGGTCCAGATAACTTAAATGCTTCTCTATACTCAAGCTTGCTCTACCTTACATTGTTGATACCCTTACGTATGTTTATAATTTGTGCATTGATCAGAATGTCTTCCCATGTGGTCTAAAGGCTGCAAAAGTCATTCCCTTACCCAAATCAAGAGATCTCACTGAATTAAACAATTTTAGACCAATATCTCTTTTATCCGTTGTATCGAAACCTATTGAGATGCATGTTCACAAACACCTAACTAAACATATGGAACATCACAAACTGTTCCACCCATTTCAGTCAGGCTTTCGTCGAAATCACTCATGCCACACGGCCTTAACACGCCTCTGTGATACATGGCTATCAGCCATCAACGAAAGAAAACTCACTGGAACTGTTTTTTTCTCGATTTTAAGAAAGCCTTTGATCTTGTAGACCACAACATATTATTAAAAAAATTACTGCATATGTTCAAAATCCGGCAGTAGTCACCTTCTTTCAGTCATATCTTGAAAACAGGACCCAGCGTGTTTACTTAAACGGTACTTATTCTTCTGAAGGAATAGTGAGCTGTGGTGTTCCACAAGGCTCTGTCCTTGGACCTCTTCTCTTCTGTATTTTCATAAATGACCTACCGATGCACATATCTCACAATGATGTCATCTGTGATCTGTTTCGCTGACGATAGCTCTCTTCACTGTAGTGATACAAACATCATATCTGTACAAATATCGTTACAACAAAAGTATAACGGATGTCTTAGAATGGTGCAACCAAAACCGAATGGTCCTTAATCCGCACAAAACAAAATGTATGGTCCTAACATCGAGACAGAAACATCAACGACAGCATCTTATGTTGAGCCTAAAAATGAGTGAAACCTTGATCGAGCAGGTTACCGAACATGTGTCTTAGGCGCGTGATCATCGATGAGAATTTTAAATGGCAATCACATATAAATCATGTTTGCAAACAGTTGGCTCGCAATTTTTTTTTTTACTCCATAAACTCAGTTATTATGTTGAACCACACATCCGAAATTATTTTTTGAAGCCCATTGCCCTTTTCTCACATCAACTATGCGTCCACTGTCTGGAGTGGTGCCGGTGAAAATCACATAAAAAAGATCAACTCTATGTATAGACGGGGAATTAAGCTGATTCTTCCCGACAAGTCTATCGACCACGAGCAAATTCGCAAAACTAATGATGTTACCACTGCAGAGCCAACTGACCTATAATAAGGCAGTACTAATGTTTAAAGTCCATGCAAACATGGCGCCAACATATCTTGCTGAGTTTATCCCAAATGGCAACAATGCGATATGATTCAATAATTACATTTTACCACGTGTCCGCATTGATTTGTTCAAATCTAGTTTTGCATTTTTTGGGGTCCATCTCTGTGTGGAACTCTCTTCCTCCGTCTGCCAAAACATGTCAATCACTGCCGTCCTTCAAATCAGCAATACTTAAACATTTACTTGAACAATAAATCTAACCTTTTGACCATAGTCTCAACGCCCTACTTTTATGCTTGCCTCCTCTGTATTAGCTAATGAAATGTGTGTGTGTGTGTGTGTGTGTGTGTGTGTGTGTGTGTGTGTGTGTGTGTGTGTGTGTGTGCATGTATGTGTGTGAGCGTGTGCGTGCATGTGAACGCGCACGCGTACGTGTCTGATTGTGTTTGTGTATTTTTTTTTTCATTATTATTCCTATTACTATTGTTATTGTTATTATTATAATGTTGCTATATTCTTCATTGTTTTTCTGCCATTATTAATGTGTGCAGTTTGTTTGTTGAATGTTGTAGAATAGCAAGGACAGACTGGAAGAATAGCATTGCCTAAAATCTTTATCCTTGAGTAATAAAGTTTTTTGACTCTCTCTCTCTCTCTCTCTCTCTCTCTCTCTCTCTCTCTCTCTCTCTGATTGTGTGCTTTTCGGTAATAGACAGACAGAGAAACAGACACATACATGCATACGTACATACATAATAACATACATACACACGTACATACATACATATACTCAGAGGCAGACGTAAGCAATGTCGATGGCACGTGCAACATTAGCAGTGCGTGGTGTCTTGGCCGGTTGTCACCTCGTAACAGTGGGTGAATGTTGCCGGGTCAGCGTTTTTGGCACGAGGAGTGCATTTGCCATGTGGACTACCTACGCCACGTGCATCAATGTGAATTGCAACTCAATGTGGCCCCGATTGTGGGGCTATAAATTTCCAACCCCCCAAAAGTACAAATTATCCCTTCCAGCGGCGCCAACAATAATGCCGAGACTTTCCCGTCAAGATCGTTGCATAGCAATGGGGCACTGCAGGCCGGGGTTCCAATGAGGCAGGTCGCTATCGCATTCGGAGTCCACATTTCCACCATCCATCTACCGCCTTCTGGACCGCTTTCAAGCAAGAAACACCACTGATGACAGACCGAGAAGCGGCAGACAGAGAGGGTCACCACAGCAGCCCCAGACCGATCCATCTTCTGCGTCAGCATCGACGGGAGCCTTACCAAACCGCTGCCAACACAGCCAGGAACACCGTCGGCAACCATGGCAGGGCCAATCAGCACAGCAGGACCGTGCGTCGCCGACTGAACACAGTTGGTCTCCAATGCAGGCGTCCAGCCCGGCGACCTATCCTGACACTCCAGCATCGCCAGAACCGTCTGCAGTGGGCACAGATCCACGTGCATTGGCGCCATCGGGACTGGGGCCGAGTCCTCTTCAGTGACGGAAGCCGGTTCTGCGTCGACCCAGGCGATGGGCCGCATCCGGATCTGGAGAAGAGAGGGGGGAACGCTTCACGGATGCCAACATCACCGAAAGGGACCCATGGGGTGGTGAAGCATCATGATCTGGGGGGCTATCGGCATGAATCGCCGTATTGGCCAGTCATCTTCCAGAATGTGGGTCCAGGACGTGGTAACGGGGTCACTGCTGTTCATTACATCGACCAAGTTCTGAGGCCCCACGTCCTGCCGCATTTCCAGCGGCATCCACAGAACCTGTTTCAGCAGGACAACGCAAGCCGCACACTGCCCGTGCTACGCAGAACTTCCTGAGGCAGAACAACATCAATCTGCTGCCTCACCCAGCCCGTTCTCCCGACCTTAACCCAATAGAGCATTTCTGGGATGCCCTTCAGAGGCAGTTGAACCAGCTCAACCCCAGACCCCAGACAGCAGCTCAGCTTTCTGTCGCTGTGGGCCAGGTGTGGTGGCAAGTCCCCCAGAGGCAGACCAACACTCTGGTGCGCTCGATGTACCGCAGGTACACAGCTGTGACCAATGCTCGAGGTGGTCACACCAGATACTGACATTCTGCTGTTAACACAGGGTCAAGGTCAAGTTCATGTGACCTTATTTTCTACCAGAAAAGTTTCAAAGGAATCGTTGGCCAAATTAAATCAAAATTTCCATGCAGTTTGTTTTCCGCGTTTTTTTATGCCTCTGAGTATACATACATAATTTGTGTGTGTGTGTGTGTGTGTGTGTGTGTGTGTGTGTGTGTGTGTGTGTTTGTGCGTGTGCGAGTGTGTGCGCGTTCGCACTCGCGCGTCTGTGTGTGTGTGTGTGTGTGTGTGTGTGTGTGTGTGTGTGTGTGTTGTGCGCGCGCGAG
>JADBJO010006094.1:0-5000 GCA_016801955.1 Conus betulinus
AGTCGCCAGTTGGAAACAGGACCAACTGCCATTAGTAAATATAATAAAGAGAAGGCAACGAGCGAGAATACTGCGAGGGCCTTATCGAGTTCCCTTTCTGCACACCTTCTAAATCTTGAAAATAGCCGCGCTACGCGATGTCTGTGAACACCTGGGTTTCGTAGAGTTGTTTGACAAAACCCGTTACACTCAGCCCTCTTGCTTGGTGTAAGACCGCCAGTTTTCCATTACCCTCCAATACGTTTGACTGATTATGTTAATGCTGTTGCCAGCAACGAGTGTAGCGTAAGGCCATAAGACATTAGGAAAACAACATATGAACAACATTATCAAGACAACAAGACATCAAGGAAATGACTTGTTGCAGTCCTTTCGTGTGGGTGGTGTGTGGAAGTACTAACATATAACTGGAATCAAGTACGCTACTTCGTATACGCTTTGAAAAGAAATAATTGCTGAGTACACTTTGGAAAATATGCCTGAGAATATATTATATAATATACATATATATGTACTATTAGATGCACTATATATATATTATAATAAGAATATATATATCTATATATCTATATATATATATATAATATATATGTGGTGTGTGTCGTGTGTGTTGTGAGTGTGCGTTTAGCGTGTAGTGCTATGTGTGTTAGTTGTGTGTGTGTGTGTAGTACAAGTTAAGCATTGAAGAGCGGCCATTTCTATAGCGTAATAATTATCAGGTAGGGTATATATTCATCATAACGATTGATATACCTGAGAACTTAGAACCATTGTCGTCAGAGCAGTCTTCTAAAAATAATTGAGAAAAACTTCAAATCGAAGCAATGATATTGATGCCCGGTAACTATCATAGGACCAAACCTGTAGAACTGTGTATCACTTGCTTGACCTTCGTACACCAGAGGTCAGACAAGAGCTAGAACAAGCTAGAAGACATATTGAAGAGTGTTTGAAAAAAATCCCTTAAACCCACCACATGAAAAGCAAAACAAGGAAAACAGACAGGTGCTCATCTAGAATGTCAAAAGTCATGGATGGGACGTGCAGACGACGACATACAACTTGTGTGCCAGTTACCAGAATTCAAACAAACTAAGAAACAGTAACAATATATACCTTTGCATCAGGGGCTCGGATAATACTGCCGAAAACGGCCTACAAGGCAAAAAACAACGCAAAAATTTAGCGTATGGCGCGTGGGAAAAAAAAAAACTTGACAAAACAAAAAAACACGAAAAGTTATGTGTATACACCTTACTAACGATGCAGTCACACTAGGTACGTCAGGCTGGGATGCACGGAGGTGGAAGCAACCTGAGCAAGGAATTCAGGGAGAGACAAGAGGGTTGCCTACAGCTTACCACTTTATGTCTAACAAGGATGGTTGGTAGAAGCAGCGAAATAAGGACCCCATTGTCTCTCATCCACAGACAAGCTTCGAACTCAGCAATCCAAGATACTGCATGAGTCCGTCGAACCTGCTTCGGGAAAGTGGAAAGTGGAATGGAAAGCCCTGTTTGCCCGTTGAGATCATGAAGAGATGTGCAGCTTTCTTGTTTCAGAAACTCTTCGCCACTCATTTGGATGTAGCTGCCCAGCGACATGCAGGTGTCAGAAGAATTTTGAGAAGAGCAGACCCACACTAGCAGACCCGGCAAGGCAACAAAAAAAACTGGATTCTAGCGTGGCTCATCTAACTGTGAAAAAAAAACATACAATTCACCTCCACAAACAAGATAGAAGCTACTGGACCGTAGACATTCTGCTGAGCAAAGAGAGGAAAGAGCCACACTTACAGACTAAAAGGAAGAGTAAGATTTATCATCACCCGAACAAATATGGGGAACTAGTAGTCCTCAAGACAACACTGCGAAGACCTCTGGATAGTTGGGCAGAATCATACTAGGCTTTTGCTACTGGCAGACGCAAATGACTTAACATATGTCAACTGAAATTACTGACTTTGAGTCTCATGGTTTAATACGTGTTTAAATTTACATGGAAACGAATGTGAAATGACCAGATTGTGCAACTGAAGAGAGTAAAAGTAAATGTGCCTGTGTGTGTGTGTGTTTTTTTAATGGTGTGTGGTGGTGTGGTGTGTGTGTGTGTGTGTGGTTGTGTGTGTGTGTGTGTGTGTGTGTGTGTGTGGTGTGTTTGATTGCATCTATTTATATTGAATGATGCTGAACAATTTAGTAATGGGGGAAATAAGTGCAGGGCTAATAATTCTCCCGTAATTATAGTATAAACGATTTGGAAACAGATTTGAATACTTATTGAATGATAGCTCTATCTCATTTATTTATTCATCTCTGTTATACCGGGGTTATATTTAGGGGTGGCGGACAGACAGAATGAGGCGCTGTTAGTGCGCGATCCGCCGGCACCCGTCTTCGTGTGTTATGGGGGGTGGTGAAGGTGGGGGGGTATTGTCGTGGAGCGAAGGTGTGGTGTGTGTTGTGTGTGGTGTGTGGTGTGTGTGTGTGTGTGTGGTGTGTGTGTGTGTGTGTGTGTGTGTGTGTTGTGTTGTGTTGTGTTGTGGTATGGTGTCTATGGAGGGGGGCCTGATGGGCCGTTAGGAGACGTGAATGTTTGTTCAAGCACTGTGTCGTTAATATTGATGTTGTGTTTGTTTCGTTGTTGCGGGTTACAGTTTCCCCTGTTGTTGTGTGTTGTTGTTGGTTTGTTGTTGTTGTTGTTTTTTTGTTGTTGTTCTTTCTTCTTCTTCTTCTTCTTCTTCTTCTTCTCATTATCACTATTTGGCACTCATGATCATGGATGATATGATTTATCATTCATTCTCGTTGCTCTTATTTTTTTTTTGTTATAATATCATCATCATCATCATCATCATCATCATCACATCATTCATTCTATTACTGTTTGTTATCATTGTTGTTGGTGGTGGAGGGTGGTTGTGGTGGTAGTTGTAGTTGTGGTGGTGTTTTTTTTTTATTATTATGATCATGAATATGGTAATTTCTTCATTCTCTCTATGTCACCTCTATAATGTAAAACTCCAAGGGCGGACTGTAAGTCTAGGCATCATTCAATTTTTTTTTTTCACGCTTGAAATCTGAGTCCTGCAACGTACAAGGAAAAAGATCATGATGATTTTGATACTGCCCAGAATAATATTTAGGAACGACGAATGCCCTTTGCGTAGAGATTTGGGTTGGATGCAAAAAAGGCATGGGAAATGGGATCAGATTATACAGGCACGCCCAGTTTAGTTTTAAATACCTTCTGGCACCCAGAACGAGGACATTTGGAGATTCTTCTGATGTGTGCTGCCCCATGAGGAGCTGAGTTGGTTTCTGTCTGTGGACTGTCGTTGTTGAGGGCTGCGACAGGATGACTCCTGGGGGTGGAGGTTCGTGACAAAGATGTTGCCCTGATCTGTGGCCACCGGATCGAAAAAAAAAATGCACCCAATTTTTCGTTTCAGTCAATGCAAACTTAACTGGTTATTAACGCCATGAGAACAACGATCATTTTAGGATTGTATAAAAAAAAAGACTTAGAAGCTTTTTTTTTTCTATTTCATCTTCAAAGTAGATCATTATCTAAGCTAAACAGCGACTGTGGATGCGGGATGCACTCGACAGTTGCTTGATGGTGGTGTTTTTTTTTTTTTTTCCTTCTGGCGGCCATTCTTCACACCGCATGGACACCAGATAAGTCTCTCTTCGTTCTTTCTTTGTACTGTCCTAAATGTTATTATTTATTGTTTTTTTTTGCCTGAAGAAGACCCAAGGGGGTCGAAATGCATCGTGTCTTTTCCTGTGCTTTGTTTGTCAATGTCCTTGGCGGTAACAAACCCCCTCTCGTTCTAAATTTTGCTTCGTTCTTCGCCATCAGTCGCTCCATTTTTGAAACTTGTTTTTGTTTTGTTTTGTTTTGTTTTGTTTTTGTTTTGTGTTTGTTTGTTTGTATTTGTGTTTTGCCGGTGGGCTCTGCAGTCATGAAATATGGAACGCTCCCGTGGAAGTTTTGTCGGGCTTTCGGCCCTGTCTGTTTTGTTGCACAGATACAAATGTTCATATATAATTTAGTGGTTATGCACACCTCTTCAGACCTTATGGCTGACAAATTCAGAAAGACATGGGGAAGAAAAGACACGTTTGGTTTTTGTTCAAATGAACGAGGTGGGGCCTGTCCTCCCTCCAAGGGTGATATTCGCGAACAGTTTCGCCAATAAAGGAAATGCCGCATTAAAACAGGCCTGCGGATTCTATTATCCATAGTACCCTGAGGCTGTGCAAAAAGGGGTCAACGAGGACGAAGGAGAGACTATACCAAGTAATGAGGGAACAAAAGAAAGCTTGAAGGAGCTCTGCTTTCAAAGGTGCCAGAGAAGCTGCCAGGCAGAAATCGGCACATACAATGAATAATGAAAAGGATGCTAGAATCCGGGGGGGCTGTAGGGTTCCAGACAGTTGCTCGTGTTGTACCAATGATCTGGGGTTTGTTAGTTTTAACAAACCGTAACTGTCTCGCTTGGTTTTTTTAACATCGAGTTGCCATCTCATGCTTTCTGGTCTGATTTAAGATTCTACGGAATAAGAATTTTAACGAAATTTCCGATTTGTTTTCAGAAGGTGTACCTTACAGGGTTGTGTGAATGATTTTTTTTTTTTTAATGATTTGTGAGTTGACTTGTGACAAGAGCGCCCCTGAGCCCCTGATAGGGCCCTTTGCGGTCGGCCGTACGTTTCCCCTCAGTCTCTCTCTCTCAGTTACATATCTCTCTCGCTTACATCTACTCCAAACATAATCTCTCTCTCTCTCACGTTGTTTAACTGTACGTACCTAATATTCTCCTTCAGTACTGGAAGTTCTACATCCTCTTCAGAAATATAGGAAAATGATGATGCGACTTTCTAGTTATCGTTATACAACTAAAGATTGGGTAGCATTCTACAACTGATCAATGATGACTCACTTTCTAGTGTGTGTACAACTGTGTGTGTGTGTGTGTGTGTGTGTGTGTGTGT
>JADBJO010006094.1:10000-13970 GCA_016801955.1 Conus betulinus
CACACACACACACACACACACACACACACACACGCACACACACACACACACACTAATTCTTGAACAGAGTGTAAGATCCCACTGACAGCGGACCTCCAAAAGACGTTAAATCGAAGAAGAAGAAGAAGAAGAAGAAGAAGAAGAAGAAGAAGAAGAACACACAACAACAACAACACACACACACACACACACACACACACACACACACACACACACACACACACACCACACGCACGCACGCACGCACGCACGCACGCACACACACATATGTGCTCTTCTTTCTTGTCATTATCAGTCAGCTAACAACCAGACACAAGATTTGACATAGCTGACTTCGACTTTGCCTTCAATGATCAAGACCTTCGACTGGCCAAGGTCCACGCTATCCCCGCCTTGGCTGCTGAGGGGAACGCGGTACACGTGCGAGGTGTTGAGGGTCACATGCAGGTGGCCAGGCAGCAGACGGAAGTCCACCGACTCCCTCTCTGTCTCTGGCGTTTCACCACACCGAAACCCCAGCAACGTGGTTAACTTCTGTCTGACCCCTGTCTCTGTCTCCTTCCTCTCTCTCCTCTCTCTCTCTCTCTCTCTCTCTCTCTCTCGCTCTCTCTCTCCAGTATAACCCTTGTCCATCCACCGAAGTTGTTTCTGGTGGTACACGAAAAAACCCCAGCAACGTGTTACCCCCCCCCCAAAAACTCCCCGCCCTCTCTCTCTCTCTCTCTCTCTCTATCTGTTCTGTCTGTCTGTCTATCTGTCTGTCTGTCTGTCTGTCTGTCTCTCTTCTCTCTCTTCTCCTTCGTTGTGTTGACATGTTGTTGTTTTTTAAATTCGTGGTGTGTGTGTGTGGGGTGTGTGTGTGTGTGTGTGGTGTGTGTGTGTGTGTGTGTGTTGGCATGTGTGTATGTGTGTGTGTTGTTGTGTGTGTGGTGTATGTGGGTGTGTTGTGGTGGTGTGTTGTGTGTGGTGTGTGTGTGTGCTGGTGTGTGTGTGTGTGCAGGCGTCTATTGTGTACGTAACTTTTCAAATCCAAATACCACAAGCTAAACATTATTTCGCCACATTTAGTTGGTGACTTAAAAGTTGCCCATAAATCATTAATTCTCTGCTGAACAGGTGAAATGCTGCAGATGATTAGATAGGAGTAGAAAGATAGGAAGGAACGATTGTGCCTGGGCCAGGATTAAGGACAGGATGAATGATGTGATAAGGCAGGCCAGGCGAGGATAAACAGTATATCCTAAAAGCGGGAAGGACGAAGAAGAGTGGCCCGATATCTCTTGCCCCCATGATTTTAAAATGCAATAAACACGACCAAAACCACCTAACTGAATGCGTCCCTTTGACATTCGATCTAGATGACCGGACTACTAACGAGGAGAGGGAGAAAAAACACGCGAACACAGCAGAGCACAAATAATAGAAACAGAGCAACACAGGCAGAAAGTGAAAAGGGACGCGCGCGACGTTCAGAGCTTGCATGTATACCTACATGTCTGACACCCCCAGCAGAGGCAACGAAAGAAAAGAAAAAGCGAAAGAAGGAGGAAAGACAAAGAGAAAAAAAAGAACAAAAGGAAAAAAGGAATAAAAAAAAAAAAGGAAAAGAAGAAGAAAAGGGGAAAGAGAGAAAATAGGACAGAAAAAAATTTATAAGGAAGAAAAAAAGGAAGAGAACGAAAAGAAAAAGAAAAAAAAAACGTATAAGCGCTGGAAACAAAAACACAAGAAATCAATAACGAACAGAAATTAGATATATAAGCCTTTATATTCAGGGTAGAGATAGCCTCGCGTGTTTTCGGTGTTTAGCTGGTTTAGTGTTTTAAGCTTGGGTACTCAGAAGAATAAAAGAAAACATCCGGAACGAGAAACAACAGACGAGCGAACCAGTAGCAAAGACATTGGAACCTAGTTTGATTGGTTATGAAAGGAATTGTTTTTAATATGAGGCAGGAGGGGAGGGAAACAGTAACAACAGTATTAGAAAAAAAACTATTGTTAGGATAACTCTTGCTCCTGGCTGGTGAACGAAGAGATGTGACAAAAGAAAAATACACACTCATCAGCTCCAAACGAACGCGGGCTTTTTGACACGAAAATCGCGAAGAAGGACAATTTGGCCAAAACAGAGCAGCACAGAACAATATTAAAGAATCGACATCCTTCTAAAAACGATGCGATTGGAAGTTTGATGTATACCCTATACCTGATGACAAGTACATAGCAACAAAACAACTGGAAAAAGTGAACATACACAGAGAGACAATAACCGATATGATTGAGGAATGGCAGACAGCCGATCTGGTCGATTCTTGAATATAAAAACCAGGCGCCCGTGGCCGTCGTGCTCACGGACATACCAACAGTGAAGACAGTAACGAAGGGGTGCAATGTAAGCGCTCAGTGAGTTGTTGGATTATCAAAAATTGGAAAGATTAAATGAGTGGTAGGAACAGGCAAACAGTAAATGGCCCAACAAGAAGGGTAAACTCTTGCTCCCGTAAAGAAAAAAAAGAAAACAGAAAAAAAAGAAAAACGCCCACTAACCCCCAATATGTCCAAGATGATTAGACTTATAAGAAAGACTATGATCTATTATGAAAAGAAAAGTACTATACATGAAAACTAGTGATTAGGATAAGAGCTCGTCTCGATGCTACAGGAGCGAAATGACTTTTTCATCAAGAAGAATATAATAATAATAATTTAATGGCAAGACTTGCATGTAGCGCCTAGTTCCCGCGTTAGAGACAAGCGTCGCTAAGCGCTTTACAATCCACACGTCGGTTTACACAACGGAGCGCGGCATACCTGGCCTAGGCGGCGCTTCATTCAGATCGTTTCTGCGTGTCATCCAAGCAGATATCTTTCAATATCGTTCTCCCCAGTGTTCCTTACTCCACGGTTCTCCATTTTTTCAAATCGTTACTCACGCAGGGTGGCAATGCTAATGTTTAAAGTGTCATCCATACCAACGGCCGAAAAAACTTGGCCTTCTTTCCAAGAAAGTCTGGTGATGGGATTTACGTATGTGGTGCAAATGTATGCTGTGCGGTCAAACAGGGAAACCCGTTTATGTCTCATTCGAAAGGGACCTCTGTATGGGGAATGGAAGGATCGGGGTGCAGAAACCACTGTAACTCCGAGGGAAGAAAAAAAATACGCCCGAGTACCGAAATTCGAAACCGTAACCTAGGATCACGAGGTCCGGCGCGTCTGCCGAACTGATTGGAGGCTATTCCGGCCCCCCCACAGGCCGAGACATTATTTGACCATAACCAATTAAAAAGCAGTACAGACCCGCCGGGTCGTGTCCGCGGCGAACGAACGAGCGACCCTGTGATCTCTCTTAAACACATCAACGAGAATTATTAGCTACAGTCCCCTGCCAGCATATTGTACGCGAACATCGTGTTAGAAAGTACCTAAGAGCCTACTCTAAGGGGATTCCACTGGTCACAGCCAGCGGTAAAATGTCATACCTGATAGAGCAGTCGCGCGCGTCCAAGGCGAAGGAGATGAAAGCGAGCCCTCTACACTGAACATGAAAATGTAGGGGTCGGATAGTAGATGTTGATTGTCCCCGGAGGAAGGGAGAAGTCAGGCTGAAAGGTTGAAGGACAGATCGGGCCATCTTGGGAATTAGTGAGAAATGAAGACAATTCGAGCGCAGATCCCCCCTAGAGGGGGAGAAGACGTGCTCCAGGAAACCAGGGCAGACTCTGTTGAGAGCTCATGACGTACCATGTGGGTGGAGAAATGTGGAATTCGTTACTGAAAACACGTTCCGGTTGAAAAAGTGCCCATGAGTGGATGTGCCATGATGCATAGGAGGAACGAATGGAGGGGGAAAAAGGTGAAACAAGATACTGAGAAAATTAAACCAGACCTGATTCATTTTTGACATCCTCCTGTGCATCATAAATAAATCTGGAGCACAGTTTAACTTCAGAACCGGTTTCAAGGTTGG
>JADBJO010006094.1:33959-36776 GCA_016801955.1 Conus betulinus
CTCTGCGCTTGGAATTTTATGAAATCAGCAAGGATGGCAAACATAGTGTTATTGTTTGGTTTCAGGGCATGTGCCATTCGGGCTAACGAACGAACCTGCAGCAAGAGATTAATGGTCCAAAACAGCCGTTTTCCGTTATAGATCTCGATTCCAGACCCCCACCCCCACACCCCCCGCCCCAACTCTTCAAAGAACTCCAGCAAGCGGATGGACACTGAAAACAGACAATGTACAAATTGTAAAATGTACTTACAATGAGTCTGCCTAACAACGTGGACAGACTAATCACAAGACAAAAACACGACGCGTTTCGATCTCTTAGGTCTTCAGGCAAGATAAACAACACTCAGGACAACGAAAATGAAGAACGAGCAATCACTTCTCTTTGTCAAATTCGGCGCAAGATGGGCGTTGAACAGTTTTTGTTTTGTTTTGTTTTGTTTCGTTTTGTTACAAATTGGAGTAGACTTAGAAAGGAACTCCTTCATCTACTTCCGGAGCCATAAAAGAAAAACGGTGTAATGCAGACTACATTGTGATCGCACCTGTTTTTATTCATTATCTTTCAAAGAGACGGGGAAGGGGGGGGGGGGGGGGGGGGGGGGCTTCATGGCGCATACTGCTAGGTAAGTCACTCAGCATTCTAATCTCTTTATCGAGTTTGGGTATGTGTACGAGTAAAGAGATGTGTATGTTCATAGCAGTATCTGTGACAATCTTGCTCCGAGACGTTCCACCTACTGTTAAGTATGTTGTCTCAAAGGAATAGATATGGTTTTGCTATTTGATGGGACAAAATGTGGTTGGTGATATATTTGTTTCTAGAAAGTCTTGTGGGCATAATTTCGGGCATACAGGCACGGCAGTTCAGTTTGCACGTCGCTCCATTTCAACGTGCTTGCAATTAATAATAATATAACTATGATTATTTATGGCGCTTCATCTTACATCATAAAGCCCTGAGCGCTTACAAATACGTAAAGGGTTAAAGAAAACATAAGTAAAAGCAATAAGAAGATGAACATTGCAATACGTACCATGCATCTAAAAACAAAAGCGCATATTCACACACACACACACACACACACACACACACACACACACGCGCGCGCGCGCGCACGCACGCACGCACGCACGCACGCACGCACGTACGCACGCACGCACGCACGCACGCACGCACGCACGCACACACACACACACACACACACACACACACACACACACACACACACACACACACACACACACCACATGATCCCACACACACAGTCGCACAACAATGGACACAATAGCATGCGCGCGCGCGCGCGCGCGCGTACACACACACACACACACACACACACATGCGCTCACACACACACACACACACACACACACACACACACACACACACACACACACACACACCACACACACACACACACACACACACACACACACACATTAGTCACAGTATCAGTTGATGGGCAAGGGAAGGGGGGAAGAAAGAACTGCTATTGATATGTGAAGAGGGTTATTTAAGAGATGCCTTGAAGGAAGACAGAGAGGTTGAACTAAGCAAAGATATTGGGGAGATCCAAGAAACCGGACCCTGAACATCCGATGTGGTCTTGACAGTCGCCTGACTTTGTTAATGCACCATGACTAGGCACCTATGCTGTCTGCATCTGTGTTTGTTGCGGTGTATATCTAATTGTGTGTGTGTGTGGGGGGGGGGGGGGGGGGGGGGGGGGGGGGGGGAAGGGGGGGGAGAGGGGGGGGAGGGGGAGCGGAGGGATGGGTAGGGCAGGGCTGTAAGTTGGTACAATGTTGTGTGTGTGGTGTGTGTGTGTGGTGTGTGTGTGTGTGTGTGTGTGTGTGTGATTCTGCCTGTCAGTTCGTATCCATCAGTGTCTGTCTGTCTGTCTGTCTGTCTGTCTGTCTGTCTCTCTCTCTCTCTCTCTCTCTCTCTCTCTCTCTCTCGTCTCTCTCATCTCTCTCTCTCTCTCTCTCCTCTCTCTGCATTGGAACAGATTATACACAAACAAATCAGAACAGAGGATAATCTACGTTACTGGAATTTAAAACGTCTGTGGAAATATGGACATTGCTTTGAACTTAGCCTAGCTGTTTTGCTGTTGTTAGTGTTGTTGTTGTTGTTGTTGTTGTGTTTTGTTGTTATTGTTGTTGTCCTTCTTCTACTCCTCCTCTTCCTCATCTTCCTCCTCCTCCTCCTCCTTTGTTCTTCTTCTTCTTCTTCATCTTCTTCTTCGTTGTCGTGCTGTTTTGCTGTTGTTGCTGCTGATTTGGTTATGGTTGTTGACTTTGTTGTTGTTGTTGTTGCTCTTGATGGTGTTGCTGTGTTGCCACAGTTGTTTTCCTTGTTGCCGGCTTTTCTTGTACTGGCTCCAGTCGTTTTCGTCTTCTTTGTCTTCATACGTCGTTGTCGTCGTCATCTTTTCTTCTTCTTCTTCTCCGTCTTCTTATCTTTTCTCTTCTTCTTATCTTCGTTTCTTTCTTCTTCCGGCTTTCGTCTCGTCCCTCGTCCTCGTCCCTCGCCCTCCTCCTCCTCCCCTCTCCCTCCTCCTTTTTTTCTTTTCTCTTCTTCTTTCTTCCTTCTGTCTTCTTCTTCCTTCTTCTTCTTCATCATCATCATCACCACACTCAGCTCAGCAGCACCAGCAGCAGCAGCAGCAGGCAGCACAGCACTCAGTCAAGTAGCAGCAGCCGCAGCAGCAGCAGCACAGCAGCAGCAGCAGCCTCTTGTTTGTTCTTCTTCGTCTCCTCCTCCTCCCCTCCGTCCTCCTCCTCCTCCTCCTCCTCCTCCTCCTCCTCCTC
>JADBJO010006094.1:42290-47290 GCA_016801955.1 Conus betulinus
GTGGAGTACACAGCAAAATCATTAATAAACATCTTTTATGAACTAGCCAAATTCACACCTTACAACAATGTTCAGTGTGTTCCAACAAACACAAAGCAAGCATTTTCCTTACCAAAAAAAAAAAGGTCCAAACGAGTGTTTTACTTTGCTTATATTCAGGTCTGTGTGAATTATTGTTCAGTTTATCTGCGAATATTCCAGCCTACCTACTTTAAAATCTCTTCAGGAAGTGTGTCAGCTGATCATACCCATTGACAGGCACTTAGAATCTTCTACCTTTCCCTTTAGGTCTGAGCTATAAACTGGTTTCCTCTGCAACACATGACCTCTGCGTTCTTGCAGTCTATGTGAACACAGCGCAGGCTTCCAAGGGTGGTGCAGGATTGCTCCCAGCTGGTTTGTTTGGCGGTTGAGGACAGTACTTCTCTGGATCCTACCCGCACCTTCGGATAAATCTTGTTCTTTCTAGACGATGCAAGGTCTACAGCATTTGAAATTAATGTTTCAGTTACAACATTTTCGTGAATCCCACAGAGATTCCTCTAAACCCACATTTAGAATGGCACCAAAAAAAAGATGAAACAGCCTTCCATCAATACATCATATAATCCCGGCATTATCGATGTGAAGAAGTGACACAAAAGTGCTTTTTCTTAGATGTGCATGATAAACGTACTACTCACACAGAAAGAGGCTGAAGGTCAAAAGTGACTATGAACAGTGCACAGTGTGGCCATGTGTAGCAAAGTATGAGCTCATCGTTTGTCGTGAATCAAGGAAACCAAGCCACAAGAAATCAACACAATGAATATCCTCACGTGTTTCTGCCGTAACTGTCACAGGAAAGATCTTGTGCCAGCACATCCTATGTTTGCTTTACTGACAGGAACTAAAGCAATAGAGCAGATGCTTAGTGGTGTGAGGGAATGGAGAGAGAGAGAGAAAGAGGGGGGGGGGGGTGGGGGGCGGTGGAGAGAGATAGAGAGAGGAGGGGGGTGGAGGGAAAGAGAGAGAGAGAGGGTGTGGGGTGGGGGGGTAGGGTGTGTCTGTGTGTGTGTGCGTGTGTGAATATGTGTGTATTTGCATATAATATGTGCTTGTGTGGTGTGTGTGTGTGTGTGTGTGTGTGTGTGTGTGTGTGTGTGTGTGTGTGTGTGTGTGTGTGTGTGTGTGTGTGTGTGTGTGTGTGTGCTGGAGGGTAGGGGAGTTGGACTGTACATGCAAATGATATATGTGGCCACTTGATCGTGATGATTCTTGTATTATGTATGTTGTCTTGTGATACTGTTTTGTTATGCACCTATTTTAATGTCTCACCTTTTGAGATAATAAAGTATTCATATCATATCATATCATATCATATCATATCATATCATATCATCATATCATATCATATCATATCATATCATATATTATGTATCAAACTATACATCGAAATAGCTATACATCATGCTTGACGTGTGCAAAAGAAGGCACTGACAAGCATTATGAGCAGGCCTGCACTGACATGTGCGCATGACGAACAGCAGACCATTGCTCCAGACAGTTCCAGGTACTGTGACTTTGTTTTCAAAGTACACGTGAACTTTTGACCTCCACGAGAGACTCGAGAGCACGGTGTCAACATCCCCTCCCCTGTCTACTACAGTTTACCCCCACCCCCTTCCCTCCAACTCCCACCCTCTCCAATTCCCCCTAAAGCGTCCCTCGCTTGCGTTGCATCATGGTCCTATCAGCAGAACCAGTCCAGAATGGGGGTGCGCGTGTTGAGAAGGTAGGCCCACGTTGGGCCATCTTTGGTTCAATAATGGATTGCGGTCTGTCTGTGCCTGTGTCTTAATGGAGCTGTTTGCGTGCTCCTTTTTTCATCCACCCCATCTCTGACACCTCCATTTCCCCGCGCTTCTCTCTCTCTCTCTCTCTCTCTCTCTCTCTCTCTCTCTCTCTCTCTCTCTCTCTCTCTCTATCTATCTCAAGCACAAGATGCGCTGAGCGACGATCCTGACCAAAGTGGATGATTGTGGAAGAAGGGTTTGCAGATTCAGCCGACACAAACGACAAAACGAAACTCAAAGCTGCAAGGGCAATGCACGTTTGTGAATTGGACGTAAATGGCATGATGACCTTTGTTGACATTGCTCATCCCCCGTTCTTAATCAACACCGGCAGTTCTTCTTTTGACATTAAGGTTTTAGTTTTTGTTTGTTTGTCTCGAAAGACATTTGTTTTACATTTTTGTTTGTTTCTTTGTTTGTTGTTTATGTTGATTTTTGTTTCGGCCTATTTGTCGTTGCTCCTGTGCTGTCATTGGTACTGTTTTTGGTTTTCGTAACCTTTTTTTTCATTCTTTTTGTGTCATGAATCAGAATATATCACAGCTCAAGTCTGTCAGGCAGCTTGATGGCATTGTGGCATCTTCTCAGATCAGGAGCATTGTCTGTTTCCAGCTTTCACAATGAGTCAGGTCAGTCTCAGTTGTCAGAGTCTCTATCTCAGCTGGTATCAGCTGGACGACTGCTTTGCAGTGACCATCCAGGGTGACCTAAAGCCTTCAGCGCAATGGGCTGGATGTTGACGACACCATGCCCGATGACGACTGTGACTGTGACATCATACATAGCTTTCATAGCTTTCATTTCATACACTGCCACCCCCCTCTGACCTCGGAATACCTCCGTTTGCCGTGGACGCATTTTTTAGAGCAAAAACTTGAAAATCAGAGCAACCCAAAGGTGACCTTTTTTTTTACGATGAAGCTTATAATGCAGCTACTTTCCATTCAAATTCACCATCTCCGATAAGAACACAGTAAATCTTGTGATTTCGGGTTAGCGGTAAGATTAGAAATCGTTTCTCACTTAAGTCAGTCGTTTTCTTCCACCCCCCCCCCCCCCCCCCCCCCCCCTCCCCCCAGCGCGCCTCCCATCCTTGTAACAAGAGATAGTGATGTCCTTTGATTGATGAACTAAGCTATGGTTTACTGTCACAAAGATTCCCCGTCCTCCCCCCCCCCCCCCCCCCCCCCCCCCCCCCCCCCCCCCCCCCCCCCCCCCCCCCCCCTTCCCCTTCTACCCCCGTGTCACGTGCCGTGTTCTGTCAGTCGAAATTACTCCCAAGTCACTCGTTCCATCTCCACTTACACAGCATCACCAAGAATGTTCCGAACTTTGGCTGTCTACAGGGGCTAACCATCAGCACCTATGTCATGAATGTCAACAGCAGCATCTGCACTGACCAGTCACCCCCTTCCGGTGCCACCAGATCCATAAATCAACTAGGAAGGCACCCAGGTGAACTCAGATCTCCGCAATGGTCAGACAGATCCGAACAGGATCCGTTCCCCAGATCCCCGCATAGATGTTACTGCATGAAAAAAACAGCCTCCACTCACCCTGTTGGTACATAGGCAATCATGTTCTCAATTCTCTCTGTGAGAATTCATGTCCATTTAACGAATAAAGATCTTTTCGCATTGTATTGCGTTGAAACGAAGGCACGAGGTAGAAAAGAAACCAAGGGGGGGAGACATGTATATCTCCATCCTAGGTTTCCGGGCGTTTGGAAACTACTAGCAGAGATTAAAAAAGCTGCCTGCATGACGTTGTCTTTGGCTTGGCGTGAGCATTTTTCTTTTGTTTCTTCTATGCACGAGATTGGAGAGAATTCATCTCAGAGAAATCATCATGTATTGCCTTCAACTGTGTGACTTTAATGCTTGCAGAAGATTTGTACAGGACCTGATAAGTTATACCTCTGGTTTGTATCTGTTTGAAGCAGATGCATACCTCTTTTTTTTTTTGTAATATCTTGTCGTCGAATCAACAGTTCCAGATTGACAATGGATATTAGCACACATAATTATTACGTGTGCTTTCTTATTCCTCTGGAGACTACAGCTCAAAGTCAATCCTGGAAGAAATGGGAATGTTATCCCTTAGTGACGTGTTCTCTCCTCTTTGAGGCTGGAATCCTAAAACCCACCCTGTGGCAATGTGACTCCCTGATTTCTTTTCCAGTTTGGAATCTGGAACTTCGAATCTACCCTGTAGAAATGTGCTACTTGTCCTCAAACGGATGTTTCTTCGCTCTCTCGAATTTGGAACTTAAATCTGCTCTTTGGTAATGCAAGCATACGTTCCACAGCTGATTCAATCCTTCCTGTCAGCGTTCTGGAACTTCAAAATTACCCGATGGCAAATGTCATACCCATTCCTGACTGATATGTTTTCTCTTCTCTGGAGGCTAGAATTCCAAAATCGCCCAGTGGTAAGGTAAACCATATTCCTAATGTGTGTGTGTGTGTGTGTGTGTGTGTGTGTGTGTGTGTGTGTGTGTGTGTGTGTGTGTGTGTGTGTGTTGTGTGTCTTTCTGTGTATTTTCTCCCAGAATCTAGAAATCAAAATCCACCATACGACCATAAGGAGTGTTACACCCGACTAAGGTGCTATCTCCTCTCAGAACATGGACTTCCAAATCCATCCCCATGCTCATGTGAATCCTATCCCTGCCCGACGTGTTCTCTCCACTGTGCAAAACTACTGTTCAAAATGGATACTGAGTTGATGTGACTCTGAACCCAGATTGATGTCCGCTCTCTCTCTCTCTCTGTCTGTCTGTCTCTCTCTCTCTCTCTCTCTCTCTCTCTCTCTCTCTCTCTCTCTTTCTCATTCCTCTTCTCTCCTCTCCTCCTCTCTCTCTCTCCTCTCTCTCTCTCTCAATCTCTCTCTCTCTCTCTCTCTCTCTCTCTCTCTCTCTCTCTCTCTCAAATCTCTCTCTCTCTCGGAATGAATGTGTACTAGTTGCTTGCAGGAAAGGAAGAGGGAAATGTTATTGTTCTGTTTATCTCCTCCCCCCTTGTCAAAAGACCTCTTTGGTATGACAATAAATATCGAAGTGTGTCAAAAAAAATCTCTCCTTCTCTCTCTCTCTCTCTCTCTCTCTCTCTCTCTCTCTCTCTCTCTCTCTCTCTCTCTCTCTCTCTCTCTCTGTGCTGGAATTCC
>JADBJO010006094.1:54790-57290 GCA_016801955.1 Conus betulinus
TTGAATAGAAATATCATCAGTGATTTTATAATCAAAACGACTGAATCAAATCATAGAAGAACGCATACGAAAAAACTAACCAAACGATTAACAAAAAACAAACAAACAAAAAAAAAAAAACCGCTAAACATGAAAAAACACTTAATAGGCAATAAATGGCCACATAGCCAAGTGATCAGAGCACCAGAACTCCATCAATGTAACACCAACGCCCAATAGATCGAATCTCCCCAGCGCTTACTGGTACGTTTTTCTTGGACGATAATTGTCCAATTTCAAAGGACGCCATGCTTCTGTGCATACCGATCTGTGCTTTTTATCCCCCTCCATGATATATGCCATGCAGATGTGGTAAAGATCTGTGGGAGCGTGCGGGACAGGAACCAGTGGCCAAGCCGATACTGCGAAGGAAGTGGGGGCTGGATCGGACACACCCTCAGGAAGCCAGCGTCCAGCACCACACGTCGAGCCCTGACCTGGAACCCGCAGAGAGGAAAGAGGAAGAGACGCCGGCCTCGCAACAGCTGGAGGCGAGAGGACACTGAGGCAAGGCTGGGGCAAACTAGGGACCAACTGGACTGGAATGACCAGAACAGCCCAGAACAAAGTGCGATGGCGAAGGGTCGTCGATGGCCATAATGATGGACGTAATGATGACGAATGAGATGTGGTAAAGTCAACGGCATTTCAGGGTGATTAGCTTTGTGGACTAAAAGCCAACAGGGGTCATGAACCTATTTCCAATCAGGGGCAATGATTCGTGGAATTTATTTCTTCATCTCCGGCTTGCTCCTACCCAGAGTCGGATGTGCTATGGAGTCAAATAAGAAGATTGGCAGCACAATCTTGAGTGTTATCTACTGACTGGATGGGTTTCTGACCGTGCCCTGGTCAACACTGCAAGTGTCTGTATCTCCCGGGACTGGTCGATACTGGGATATATTAAGGAAGGAAGCGTAGAGTACAGTTCTGCTATGTGGTCCTCCAGCCAAAATGGAACATCACGGCGTTAACTTTATACACACACCAGTCATCACTAAAACTAACTAACTGAGTAAATGCATGGATAAATAAACAGATAAATAAATAAATGAATAAAAATAGATGAATAGTCACATTGTGTGATCTTTCATGTACTGCCCTATTCAATGGATACAAAAAAAATTAGAGAACAAACAAACAAGCAAATGGTTATTCAAACAAACAAACAGACCTGCTAACGTTTAAGATTCTGCAATGGATGTCAGTTTTTTTTCCGGAGCTGTGGTCATTGAGGAGGTAAGGGTTATGATGGCTTTGGCGGGGTAGAAGAAAGTATAGTAAGCTGTGCGTTGACAAGATTAGCTTGGATTAGGTTTTTTAGCCGCTGTGAAAGTCTGCTTACAAAGCTTGGATTTATCCATTATCATCTGAGGAACGCGCCAATGCAATGAAACCAGTGTTCGCGAACACACCCACCCACCCACGAACGCACGCACACACATACACGCACGCACCCACACGCACACTATTGCGCGCCCAAGACGTCCATACAAATCGTCTCTCTCTCGTCTCTCTTGGTTTAAGGGAAAAAGAATTTCAGATAAAAAAAAAAGAAAGAAAACCAATAAAAAAACAAAAAGCAAAGAAGACAGAGAAATAAAGAAAGTCTGAAAGGGAAACCTTGTAAAGTTGTGTGTGACCGAAGTCTCTCCCAACGCAAATTCAGGATTCCCTCCCCTTCAGGGAAGCGATGCTCCCCGGCAGTTCCATACACTGGCCATCAGAAACTGGAAGACATTTAAGATACAGCTTTGCGGGAAAAGAACTTCAGATAAAAAAAGAAAGAAAACCAATAAAAAACAAAAAGCAAAGAAGACAGAGAAATAAAGAAAGTCTGAAAGGGAAACCTTGTAAAGTTGTGTGTGACCGAAGTCTCTCCCAACGCAATTCAGGATTCTCTCCCCCTTCTGGGAAGCGATGCTCCCCGGCAGTTCCAGACAATGGCCGTCAGAGGCTGGAAGACAAAAAAAAAAAGCTCTTCCCCCCCCCCCCCCCCCCCCCCCCCCCCCCCCCTTCCCACCCCCCCCCCCCCCCCCCCCCCACTCCCCCCCCCCCCCCCGAACTCTTCCCTGCCCGCCACGCTGCTCCACGACAATCAATGGTCCGATCTCAACAACAACCAGACTACCACCGCCACAATAGCAAAACATAAATAACTACACAACAAGCTGTAGTAACTACAACAATAACAAAAGCATCAACAACAACGTCAGTAGTAAGAACTAACAAAAATTATAAGGACAACGTTAAGACATCTGCAATAACGTGTCAATAGCAGCAAACAGTGTCAACGATAGCAATAATGAAGTCGACAGCAACAGACTTACACAAATCCTTAGCAGTAGTAACCAAAAAAAAAACCAGCAACCTACAACAGCGATGATAATAACGGCAATAATATCAGCGAGAGAAGAAGAAGTGGCTCTGTGGAAGAAACAGGAGAAATAGACGTTGCTGT
>JADBJO010006094.1:67290-77290 GCA_016801955.1 Conus betulinus
GAAGAGAGGCCGGCCTCGCAACAGCTGGAGGCGAGACACTGAGGCAGAGCTGAAGCAACAAGGGACCAACTGGACTGGAATGACCAGAACAGCCCAGAACAGAGTGCGATGGCGAAGGGTCGTCGATGGCCTATGCTTCACTGGGAGCGATGGGCATGAATGAATGAATGAATGAAGTTGACAATCTCACGAGCAGTCCGTAGTCTGCTATTTTCACATCCGATGAAAATACATCGCGAAAATTTCAACTGACTTTCGAATGTACAGCATTATTGTTGCAGTGTCACAGCTTTTGAAAACGAAAACAAGAAATAAGAGAGAGAGAGAGAGAGAGAGAGAGAGAGAGAGAGAGAGAGAGAGAGAGAGAGACAGAGACAGAGACAGGAAACCGTAGTGAATCCGCCAGACAAGAGGACAAAACAAATCACAAAACACAGCACTACAATTTTCTATTAACATTTTGTTTCTTAAACCAGCCATGGAAAAAAAATAGAAGGCAATAGGATTCAGTCTGAGGCAAAATACGAGGTGGTTGATTAGTTATTTGCATGCAAGCTGAACGTTGGCACCCATCAGAATGAATTACCATTCTAGGAAAGTGGATGTGAATGGGGAACAACATTAATACTACACTGATACCACAAGGACTGCAACAAACAGCAAAAAAATATAAGTTCATGCTCGGTTAATACCAGATTCGAATTGCAATGATACTCAAACAAAATTTCAGCTCAGACTCTAATGTTTGGCATATATCCCAGCCCTATCTTCACTCACAGTGCTGAAAAAGACCCACGCTCAAAACAGTTTTGTGACGAATCTCTCTCTACACACACACAAAAAAAAATGAAAAGAAAAGAAAGACAAGAAAATGCTATTTTGAAATATTTCCCAGATTGTATGTAGTTTTCTTTCTGTCTATGAAGTTTTGTGCTCCATCATAAATATTAAGCCTATATACATGAGATGTAATGCCATGATCTGGTCTAAAAAAAAAAAAAAAAAAAAAAAAAAAAAAAATATATATATATAATGCCAGTCTGTTTTTGGTGTTGTTTGTTGTTGTTGTTCGTCTTATAGTTGGGACCTGCTGCAAAATGGCCATCCATCTTCAGCCAGCTGTCACTGTCTGGCGCCACATCGTCACTGGAGTCAACCAATGGCTGAGCAATAGGGAAACAGACAGCATTATGCGTGTCAGAGTTGTGAGCCTCCATTCAGAAACCAGGACGAAGTAACCTCTTATCATGTTGCTGTATGGCAATTTATGAAGAAATATCAGGTGATGTAAATTCCTACACTTGAGATTTGAATACATTTCAGAAGGATGCTCTATCTTCTTTTTTTCTGTCCCACTGTTGAGGTGGCAGTCCCCGCAGACAGAATCGGATAACACTTTTGATTTGTTATCATTTGACTTTGAACAAAATACAATACTGCGATAGAAATGCTTAGTGCTAATGTTGCAGTTTACACAATCACTTACACGCGCTCGAGCGCGCGCGCGCGCGCTCAAACACCCCCCCCCCCCCCCCCCACACCACACACACACACACACACACACACACACACACACACACACACACACACACACACACACATGTGCACACGTGTGCGCGCGCGCGCGCGCGCGCACACACACACACACACACACACACACACACACACACACATACAGAGAGAGAGAGAGAGAGAGAGAGAGAGAGAGAGAACATTCGCATAACATGTAGCCAGTACTCAAACCTGGGATTTGAGGAATATTTCTCTGAAAACTTGCTATATTCGAAATTGGTCTTAACTGTGAAACATGATGTGTATATGGGCTGATAATGGAAAGAACAACAGTAAGCCATTTGATCTCTGTCTGTCTGTCTGTCTCTCTGTCTGTCTCTCTTTCTCTAAATAGACTTCAGCTCATAGTCACTCAGCCTCACTCCATCCCACAAGACAAAATGCTTCTACAGTCCAATACTCAAACAACCCCCAGGTCAATAAACCAGCACGCCATGACGGGCGTCCAATCCAGCTTGTCAGTCAAGTGATCAATCAATCAGGCAGCCAGCCAGCCAATCAATTAATCAATCAAACAATCAGTCAGTCAGTCACCCACCCAGTCAGCGGGAGCTAACAATTAACTCATTGTCGACCACGGCAAGGCAGCCGGCAGCTTCTAGACGTGCAACGAAGCTTGGAGTTAATATAACTAGTGTCACCACCACCAATACCACCAGCATAGCAGCACCCACTACTCCCCTACCCCACCATCACACTCTGCCAGCCACGCCACCACACTGCTGGCCTACTTGGCACAGACCGCCGTAATGGTCCTTTGTGGTAGCAGAGAGAGGGGAGGTGTCCGGTTGCCTCTATCTGTGGGTTCCAGACCAGTCAGTACTGCTACTCCGTCTGGTGCTTCGTTAGCAGTTGGCAAGAACCTTGGAAGCCTCACTGTGCTCTTCCTCCTTCCTCTCTCTCTCCCTTCATTCCCCCCTCCCATCTTCCCTAGTCTTGTCTAAAAGACCAGAATTTTTCTGAAATATGTAGGCGTATTGATTTGTCCATTCTTTTCTTTCTTGCCTTGCTTCAAGTATATAACTTTAAGGTCAATCATAAGTGACTTTTTTTTTTTAACGTTAGCGACTGTTGTCAGTCCTGTCATAAATGCTGCCACATTTCCACTTCAGGGGTAATATCTAAATTCGACATCGTTGTGCATGCAGTGTATTTTCAGGTCATTCATCCCACCAACAAGCTTTCATCCCACCATGGCAAGCTTTTATCGAAGGCTTGAATTGGGATTTCACATGCACAGAAGGTTTCTTCACACACCGCAGCTTGGTTTAAAGTTTGTTTCAAAGAACTGGGAGGGGATAGGAGTCTGCAGTGATCTGAACTTATAGAAGAAAGTGTCTTCCAACTAGACTGTTTTGAGTTGGATTCAAAACCAAGACCATAGAGCACATGACCCTCTTGGCTAACGAAACCTGTTTGTTTCATTCAAGTCTGATGTCCCCTCCAACTATCACTAGTTGACCTACCCGACCTCTCTCTCTCTCTCTCTCTCTCTCTCTCTCTCTCTCTCTCTCTCTCTCTTAATTGATTTCCTCTCTCCATACAGTCCCCCCGGCCTCACTCCGTCCCACAAGACAAAATGCTTCTACAGTCCTACGCAAACAACCCCCGGATCAATAAACCAGCACGCCGTGACAGGCGTCCAATCCAGCTTGTCAGTCAAGTGATCAATCAGTACTCAGCCAGCCAGCCACCCAATCAATTAACCAATCAACCAATCATTCAGTCAGTCACCCAGTAAGTGGGGGCCAACAATTAACTCATTGTCGACCACGGCAAGGCAGCCGGCAGCTTCCAGACATGCAACGAAGCTTGGAGTTATTACCACCAGCACAGCAGCACCCACAACATCCCACCCCACACCCATCACCACCCCACCCCACCACCACCACACCTGGCCAGGTGCGCCACACTGCTGGCCTACTTGGCCGTCATGGTCCTTTGTGGTAGCAGAGAGAGGGGAGGTGTTGGGGTTGCCTCTGTCTGTGGGTTCCACACCAGTCAGCACTACTAAGCCATCTGGTCCTTCCGTAGCTCTTGGCAAGAACCTTGGAAGCCTCACTGTGCTCTTCCTCCTTCATCCTCTCCCTTCATTCCCCCTCCCATCTTCCTCAGTCTTATCTGAAAGCCCAGAAATTGTCTGAAGTATGTAGGGGTTTTTGAGTCTTTCATTTTTGTTCTTTCTTTCTTCGTTCCTGGTACACCATTGGTGACGCATTTGTTTTAACCATGCGACCGTTTTCAATCCCCTCATTTAATGTTGTCACATTCCAACTTCAAAGATGATGCCTAAGCATGACACCATTGTGCATGTGATGTATTTTTGTGTCATTCATTCCATCAGCATAATGACCTGCTTTTATTTGTTCAGGGTTGAATGGAATTGTCCATACATGACAGATTCTTTTTTGCATGTCTTTACACACTAGAGCTTAGTCGAATGTCTCATCCAAAGGACTGGGAGGGATAGGAGTCTGCAGTGATTTTTAACTTTGAGGTAAAACCCAAGACCCTGAAGCACATGACCCTCTTGGCCTACGGAAACCTGTTTGTTCCATTCACATTCGTCGCCCACTTTCACTTTCACTAGCAGACATATCCAACACTGTCACTTCTCTCTCTCTCTGTCTCTGTCTGTCTGTCTCTATATGAATGTCTGTCTGTCTGTCTGTCTGTCTGTCTCTCTCTCTCTCTCTCTCTCTCTCTCTCTCTCTCTCTCTCTCTCTCTCTCTCTCTCAGTAGACTTCCTCTCCTTAGAGTCACCCAGCCTCACCCCGTCCCACCCTACCAGACAAAATGCTTCTACAGTCCAATACTCGAACAACCTCCAGGTCAATAAACCAGCACGCCGTGGCAGACGTCCAATCCAGCTTGTCAGTGAAGTAATCAATCAATGGGGCAGCCAGCCTAACAATCAATTAATCAGTCAACCAATCAGTCACTCAGTAAGTGTGTGTGTGTGGGGGGGGGGGGGGGGCAACAATTAACTCCTTGTCGACCACGACCAGGCAGCCAGCAGCTTCTAGACGTCCAGTCTTGGAGTTAATAACTAGTGACACCACCACCTTTACCACCAGCACAGCAGCACGAACCCCCCCCCCCCACCCCACCTCATCACCCCCCCACCATCACACCCTGACAGCCACGCCACACTGCTGACCTACTTGGCACAGACTGCCGCCATGGTCCGTCGTGGTAGCAGAGAGAGGGGAGGTGTCGGGTTGCCTCTGTCTGTGGGTTCCAAACCAGCCAGCACTACCACCCTGTCTGGTCCTGCCTTAGCTGTTGGCAAGTACCTTGGAAGCTTCATTTGGTTCCTCCTTCCCCCTATCACCCCATTCATCCCTCTTCTCTTATCTCCATTACTCCCTTTACCAACCCACTGGTCTAGAAGTCTCTGAAAGATATATAGGGTTTTGTTCCGTTCATTTCTTTTTTTCATTCTTTCTTCAGTCCTCATCTAGAGCCATAAGGATTATCATTTGTGAGATTTTTTTTTCTCTCTCCATATAAGACTGTTTTGATCCATCTTTAAGATCGCCACATTCCGTCTTCGGGGATGGTGATGAAACACAATATTAGCATGCACGTGTTGCATTTGCGTGTCATCCATTTCATTAGACAGAATGGGACTTAACATGCATGAAACTTTATATATATATATATATATATATATATATATATATATATATATGTGTGTGTGTATGTGTGTGTGTGTGTATATGTGTGTGTGTGTATGTGTGTGCGCGTGCCTGTACCCATCGTCAATACAGCGCAGGCCTCCAGGGGTGGTACAGGACTGCTCAAAAGGCAGGTGAAGACAGTGCTTCTCTGGGTCCTCCCCAGCACCTTCGGGTGTTTCTTTTTCTTCTTAACTCTGAAGAGAAAAAAAATCTCTTCTAACTAGATTATTCAGATGAGAATCAAACCCAGAACCTTGGAGCAAGAGACTGACGCGTTACCCGCTAGGTCAACAAGGGATGTTTGTTGAAGTCTGACGCCCACACCCACTGTCACCTGTTGACATACCCAGCTCTTTCTCGCTCGCCCCTCGCGCGCGCTCGCTCCATTACGTCATTTGTCTTACGTCATTTTACGGCGCCAGTCTTCATCCCTCTTCATCCCTCTTCCCCTTCTCTCTTCTCACTCCCTCCCCAATGTCAGTGTGGCTGACTTTGATCTACGCCGACACGAAGATAAAGCCGTCAGATCATGCAACGTATGCCGCATGCAGGGACAGGGAATGACACAGCATAGACACGACTCAACCCAATGAGCCTGCGTGAAATTTGGACGTCACAGCACGAGCCAATACCCCCCCCCCCCCCCCCCCCCCCCCCCCCCCCCTCCTTCCTCCCGCATTCCCTTTCCCACTCAATCTTGCATGACAGGTAAAGTTGCCACAACGTCCCATTCTCTGTCCTGTCAGTTACTGACTTGAATCCCATGAATTGGTTGTGTATTATTCTCGCCGCATGTCTGACATGTGTGACCCAGAACGTCACACATGGGTGTTGAAGGCTGAAGACCGCCAAGGTCTAAAAGACTGTTCTGTGTGGTCCAAACTGCATTATGTCATAGTGCAGCACGTGCTGAAAAGGTCTCATCAAACCTGGTGGCTTACCCCGTCGCCATTCAACATTGAAGTGGACGACTTTTTTTTTTATCTGACAAACTTGCAATCCGACAGACACCAGAAACACGTTGGTTAGTTTCACTCTCTAGATGGTGACAACAAGCGCATAGTTTTAGACTCACTACGGGCCACAAGACTGGAAAAACCGGCCATCACAGTGTGCAAAACTCAGCGCAAGAGAGGTGGACATTTATCGCCATCTATCTCTTGAGATACTGTTGCCAAGTTTCACGGACTGACTTAGGAGAAAATGATGTGGTATGACGTGGGTTTTTTTTCGGAATCTTGAAACTATGCATTGTTTGTATTTATGCCTTATATTTTAACTGGTAAAAAGTGTCGTAAAATTTGTTACAATGATTTAATGAATACTGTTGATTGTATTGTTACCTTGTCTAAATGCTTGGTGGTATAGTTGACTATTCGATACTGCTTTTGGATTGATCACATGCAAAAAGCTGATCAAACCACTTTGAGTATTTGACCACTTTGAAAAGTTACTTCCATTCCATCGATTAGCAGTGTCTTATTGTATCACACCACTTGTTTAAATCATCTCAACACCTGAGTGAAGAAGCTTCAGTGGAGACAGAGAAACAAAAGGTGATATACTCATGGTAGTCTCACCTGTGCTGGATTAGAACTCACACTCCTCTGCGAGTCAGAGTGTCAAGTATGAGGTCTCGTCAAACTGGAATCCTTAGCCATTTCCCTACAAAACCGTTTCTGTAACCTCCACAGACCCTAGGACCCCATCTTCTACAACAACTGGTCCAGCATGGAAACAAAAAAATCCATGCAGCCATGTAGCCAAGTGGACAACTGACTTCCCTGCAGACTGGTGACGTCATCAAGCAGGAGAGAATCCGTGGACCTTCTCCCCTCCCTCCCCCCTTCCAGTAAGGAACAAGCAGCTCGGACCTACGAGACACTTCGTGTCCTCTCTTTAAGATACTATAAAGTGAGTGCAGACCAGCCCAGGAATAATCGTCCTGAATATCGGTTGTTGTTGTTGTTGTTATTGTTTGTTTTAATTTGTGTGTTTTGTTTTTAAAATATGTATTGAAATGTTGTATATAATAGCAACATTTTGCATGTGGAACTGCAGTCCACATGGGCCAGTCTATCTATTGTTCATACGTCATTTCATGTTTGAAAGCTATTTCTGATTCTGTTATCACTCGGGCATGAATACTTTGAAATGCATTAGCCTAAGGTATGTTACACCTAAGCCATTTTTGAGTATTTCTGACAGTCCTGAGAGAAAAAAAAAATATGGTGAAAAAATTGCAGTGACTGGAATCGGAAAGGTACTCCTTCCACCGCTAATAAAAAAAGACAGCGGAAGTGAATTTTGATATAAAAACCATCTGTGATTTTGATAGGGAACACACTCTGAGTCCATCCCCTGGAGGACCACAAGTTCCAGCCTTGCCATCACCACCCATTAAAGTCACGATGGCAGACAGGGAAAAACACCATAGGATGGGCCAAACTACCAATAAACCCACGCACACAGCAGAGTGCAAAGTCACGTTTCCTTGATACACCAAACAAAACAAAACAAATTAATTTCTGACAAATAAATCCACCTAAGACAAACGTTAAAAGAAAAATTACTGTTCCTCTGAACGAAAGAAACGAGCAAGTAGCAGACCAAACGTGACGCATTTCCACTTCTTTGGTCTTCTACAAACCAGACAAGAAACATTCACGACAAAAAAAACGAAGAAACAACAATCACTTATCTCCTAACCGTGGGCGCAAAATGTCCGAACGTTGTTTGTCTTGCCTGAAGAAGACCAAAAAGGTCAAAACGCGTCATGTTTTGTCATGTAACTTGTGCGTCTCTTTCGATGGGCTGGACAGTAAATTTTCTGTTAGTTTCTGCCTGCAGCCATTTCGCTTTAAAACACATTGATAAACTGTACTTTTTCTGTTAAGTTTGTTTCGGTGTCGGCTTACAGGCATCTCACTTTGAAACCAGTGTAGTTAAGATGTCACGAATAACGGACGTAAAAAAGTACACCGAACATTACTCAAAAGATTGCACCTAGCATAAGAATGCTTCATTTCTCAATCATCTACAGCAGATGGTGGCGGGGGGGGGGGGGGGGGGGGGGGGGGGCGATCAAATGCTAAGGTTACCATACCGAAACATTGTAAGGTAAGCGGCGAAAGATCGCAATATTTATTGTGGAGTTCGAGTAGAAAATATTCGAACTCTAAACGTTAGTCCTCAAACTATATGCTGTAACGCTGACCCAAAGTTTACACGCTACACCAACACAGGCACTGCCCCCCCCCCCCCCCCCACCCCCCCCCCCCCCCCACCCCCCACCCCCCAAACCCCCTCCCCTCCCCTCCTCAGGAAGAGGTGGCGTGCGTGCTGTGTCTTAAAAATCGGGACCGGAGTGGGTGAGAAGGGGAACGACCGGGGGAGCGGGGCGGGGGGGGGGGGGGGGGGGGGGGGGGGGAGTAGGGGAAGTGATGTAGGTGAGGAGGGGGGGAAGAGCTGCCAACGACCCGTGAAACACTCCCCTCGGAGATCTGTGAAGCTTTGCTGCCAGCAAAGGAGTGTGTGTGTGTGTGTGTGTGTGTGTGTGTGTGTGTGTGTGTGCGCGCTCTCTCTCTCTCTCTTGCTTGTTCTTTGCTTTGCTTGTTTTATCTTTCTTTATACTTTTTTTTTGTAGTCTGCGTTCCAATGGTTCTAGCAGATGACTGACTGACAACGGGAATGCAGTTAGGTTCTGTTACACTCTGGCTCTGTCTTTTTTTTTTTTTTCGTATCTGACAATTCTTCTTCTTCTTCTTCTTCTTCTTCTTCTTCTTCTCCTCCTCCTCCTCGTCCTCCTCTCCTCTCGTCTTCTTCTTCTCTCTCTTTTCTTCTTCTTCTCTTTCTTCTTCTTCTTCTTCTTCTTCATCTTCTTCTTATGCTTCTCCTCCTCCTCCTTCTCTATAGTTATCTTCATGTATTTGAATAGTATATATTGTAAAGAAGATAGTGTCAGAAAGCGTTTCTGTCCCATTTCGTTGTGTTTTGGTACTCTGTCGGGAACGGTGTTTGAGCGCGCGGGGTTTCTGTCTCACTACAGTATATTTTCATACTGCGCAGTAATGGGGATGAAAGAGAGGGTTTCTGTCTTACTTAAGTGTGTGTGTGTGTGTGTGTGTGTGTGTGTGTGTGTGTGTGTGTGTGTGTGTTGGGGAGGGGGGGGGGGAGTTAAGGTGCACAGTTTCTGTCCCGCCACAGCATATATTCCTATTATGCAGGCGATGACGGCAAAGCGTGCAGGGGCTCTGTCCCATTCGAAGGTATCTTTATTTTCGTGCAAGAGCTGGCGTTAGAGCTCGTAGGGTTTCTGTCCCACTACAGCGCGCAGTGTTCCTCTCCCTCTGCAGTATATCTTCATTTTGTGCTGGGCATGGTGAAAAAGCGCGCAGGGTTTCTCAATCCCACTGCAGCGTATCTTCATCTTTTTGTGCTGGGGCATGGTGAAAAAAGCGCGCAGGTTTTTCTCTCTTCCCTTGCAGTGTATCTTCATTTTGGGCTGGGCATGGTGAAAAGCGCGCAGGATTTCTGTCCTACTGCAGTGCATCTGCCCCTTGTGCAGGGAATGTTGCTAGAGTGCGCAGGGTTTCTGTCTCATTGTAGTATAATGCGCGTTGTGCGTTATGTCCCTAGATGGCCTGGTTTCTGCCCCAATTTGACATAATTATCTTTAGTGTCCAGGGGAAGGCATTCGAGTGCACAGGGTGTCTGTCACGCAATCGTTTGTCTTCATGATTATT
>JADBJO010006094.1:79790-89790 GCA_016801955.1 Conus betulinus
ACGTGCCTGCGCGCACGCGCGCGCGCGCGCGCGCGTGCGTGTGTGTGTGTATGCACATACGCATGTGCGTGCCTCCGTGTGTATCTGTGCATTCCGGTGTATGGGCAGGCAAATGCTGGCACGCACTGGCGCACATTCAAACCCTTAACGATATCTCTACCCGAACAAGCACGCACACTTGCTCTACCTCTGAGCAGTGGCTTAAAAGCGAAACCGGCGATGACTTATTAATCATCAGCTATCAATATCGGCCCAGCGCAGCATTCCCCCCCCCCCCCCCCCCCCCCCCCCCCCCCCCCCCCCCCTCTCATTCCCAAACGCCCTCTTCTCTCCTCGTCCCATGTCCACCCCATCCTCTTTCATTATCTCTCTGCACTCACTCACTCCGCACCGGATGTATTTCGGACCACGCGGCACGCCCCTCTGTGAGAGGGGGGAAAAAGTGTAGAAACTTAACATTAGTCCGCAAAAAGCCTGTAATGGAGAGCAACTATTGTATCATTTTGATTTCTTTTTCAGGGGGAGGGGGTAAGGAGGGGTGGTGAGGGGGACACGGCGGATGGGGGGGGGGGGTAGGGGGGGGGGGATGATTGCGGCAGGGAGGGGAGGGGTGAAGGTGGGGGCTTCTGTGTGTTATCGTTGCGCTATAAAGCAGTAGCTATGTTTATTACTCACGCCCTTTGCACAATAGTTCAGCTGGGAAATGTGGCGTCACACTGTGATAGTCTTTAGGTGTCTTACATCTGTCCTGTTTCTCCCCGAGAGAGAGAGAGAGAGAGAGAGAGAGAGAGAGAGAGAGAGAGAGAGAGAGAGAGAGAGAGAGAGAGAAGGTGAACAAACATGCAGCATAGGTTAGGATTCAGATTCAGATGCTCATCATTCCTAGAGGCTTAGGTCCCCTTTGATATAGATACACATGAGCAAGAAATAAAACACAGACACGATTCACACTGTTACATAAACACGTTGCTTTTCAGTTACTTTATACACTTTCAACAGCCTGACATAAGACGGTGTTCCCCTCTCTTTTTAAACCATGGATATGTACAGTACTTGTAGCATTATGAACTGCTTCCGTATTGCTTTAAATGAGTACAACACAACCTCTGTCTTTTTTTAAATCTGGACATGCCTGACTTTTTCACATTAACAGCGTGTACTTGCCTGCAACGATTCTTATGAATAAATGAACGCCTGCTATGCTCCGTGTTGTCATTATGCGCTTCAGATGCCAATCAGTACGTGACTAATATATAATTTGACAAGCGACGTAAACTACGCATGTTTAGTAAAGCGACGGCTGGCGACTTCCGCTCAAAAGACCCCTGTCTCGTTGACATAAGCACAGCGACAGAAAGCTGAAACGCCTCGTTGAACATGTCTCATTTATGCGCTTCATATATCAGTCAGTATTGCATACATAACATGAGCTGACAAATAGCGTGGATTACATATGTTTATTAGAGCGACAGATAACGACTCCTGTGTCTATGATTTCTGTGTCATTGAGTTAAGCATAGCGACAGAATCTGTTTTTCTGTCAAAATGATGTCTGTATTGTTAAAGCAACAGAAAGCAGTACGGGGAATACGACCTCTGTGGTAGTTTAATAAAGCAACAGTTACGACTTTTGTCAAAATAAATCTCGTCTCAGCCAGACAGTGAAAAGTCATAAAGCGACTTCAATCGGAGAAGAGCGTTACTGATCACGAATAAGTATATCTTAAGCATGGATTAAGTCCCTTGACTCATGCGTGTACAAATGAGCTGCTCCCAGTTGAAAGAGGGAGCCGTCAGAGAGCATTGCAGTGTGAGCAATTGTTCTTACTCTCGCTACGGGACGTCTTGCGAAAGGGATTTTAAATGCCCAGAAGGTAAGTCTATATATGTGCCCTTAACATTTCTAGCTCTGAAAGTCTTAAAAACGACCTGGATCGAGGTCACGAGCAACTCGATCGACGCGATCAACGTCATAACGTAAAACAATACCTTCGTTTTTCACTTGACATAAGTAGGTAGAATTTAAACATACATAGCTTATGGAAATACTTGGGCTGAATTAATTCGTTTCTTATTTCATTGTACATTGGACACACAAGAACAAAATGTAATTCAGTTTCTGTGTGTGTGTTTCTGCAGAACGGACAAAATTTATCATTATTACTGTTCTCTATATACTGTGAGAAATATTAATTCAGAGGAGACATTCCAATCCGAAATCTTGCAAGTGTTCTTCAAATTTGTACGTTCTTAACAAGATACATATAAGGGCTGAGAATCAATGGGCTCTTAAATTGCGAATAAACACTGTAAAATTCGTGAGACTGCAAGGAAGCATGCCAATTCTGTTTATAACAATCGATCAATCTCTGTTTGAATTCTGTCATAAACAAAGTGAAAAGGGTGTGAAGAAGGGAAAGGAATAGAGGAGGAGGTGGTGATGACGAAATCTGCACGAGCAGGAAAGAATTTTGTGAAGAGGGAAGGAAGGTGGAGTAAGGAGGGGAGGATAGAATTACAAAAAAAAAATGTACTCGACACTTTTGATAATATCATGTTGTATATGCTGTTTTGAGCAAGTCTGTTACTTCACCATACTGAATACACACCAGCCAATTTCTGTTCAGGCGCGTAGAGTAATGTAATGTAACGTGATGTAACAACACACTTTATTTACTGCGCAGATATGTATGTGATTATCACTGTTACTCATATCTTGGCATTTATGACGTGAGAGTAATAGTGATAGTTCAGATGAATTGATTGGCGATAATGGACTGAAGGTATTACTGACAATCACACGCATGTACGAAGAGTCAAAATAATAAAAAAAAAAAAAAAACATGGCGAAATAAACAGACGTTTCTTAAAAAAAATTAAACGATTCATTCCGGTAAGTCAACAAGCAGACTCGCTTCAAGCCACACACAGGACACAAATGTACCTGTTCTTGTTCAAGGGTTTGATGTGTGCAGTTTACAGACGTGATTTAAGGAAACAATTCTGCTGGAGTGAGGATACTATGAAAATGTCAGAAGAGTTGGTTAACTATGGGGGCTGTGTTCTGTACCGTTTACATTGCGAAGACAGCATCTCCGATGTGCTAACAAAAAAAAGTCCTCTGGTTTTAAATGCTGTTCCAACAGCGTTTAATAGCCCGAACCCAAACTGTACTGACTTGCTTCGAAGAGTTGTTTTCCATTTTGATGACTGAATATTGCATGAACAGTTTGTTTTTTTTTTTTTTTAAGTTGAGTTCCTCTATGACATTTGATAGTTCGTGTGGTGGGCATATAATTGTGTTTTGCTGGATGTCATTGTATGTATTTTATTTTGAACCCTCCGTCCTGATTACTAAAACTGTTCGGTTCTGACTATCTTAAAAAAGACCTTATTACAACTGCCAGTACTTCGGCCATTGCTGGTCTTCAATACTGCTTTAGCTATATGTATATATATTTTATTACATTTCATCTCACGTCAGTGTTAGATGATGACGTTATATTGACTCCTAAGTAAAATAAACCTCGCGGGGACCAAACATTATGAATAAATCATTGTGGATGGTAGAATATGTCGAGTTCTCTCTCTCTCTCTCTCTCTCTCTCTCTCTCTCTCTCTCTCTCTCTCTTCATTCTCTGAATGATTGTTTGCTTTCTATGATAATACCATGCTATCTCGAGTGGACACAAATCAAAACAACACCTACATGCAATGGGAAAATCATGCATATTAACAAGTGGACACAAACCAAAACAACACCTACATGCAATGGGAAAAGAGTCACATGTAACAAGTGGATCACATAAATACAAACCCTCACTCAAGATGAGAACAGAGAGCTCTTCAATCCAAATCTGATTTATTCTATTGCTTCGCTCAGTAGAAACAAACAACTTGATTCCTAAGAATTGTCACTATCATTAATAAATGAAAAAGACAAACTACTCCACAGCTCTCTCTTGGGAAAATAGGTACAAGGGACGCCACTATATTTTGTCACTACGGTTAACACAATCCAAATGCATGAATAAAATCACATATGATTCTGTGGAAGCCGGCAGTTTATCGGGCAAAGCCTGACCCATGACGTTGTCCGAGTTAGCCAGTGAGCCAATCGGCCACACACGAAGCTCGAAAGGTAATTCAGTGCTCGTCTACGCTCAAACCTACGCATGATTAAGTCTGTGACACATCTCGGTGTAAAATCTCTGCTTCAATTAAAATGACTCCTGAATTGCACATAGTAAGGAAGCGATCCAAGAACAGATAACACGTTGGATTTTTTTGTTGTTTGTTTGTTTGTTTTGTTTTGTTGGTCTTTTTCTTTCTTTCTTTCCCTTTCTTTTCTTCTTTTTCTTTTCTTCTTTCTTTCTTTTTTTTCTTTCTTTTTGTTTCTTTCTTTCTTTCGTATCTTTATACCCACTGTCGAGTCTGTGTTGCTCTACAACTGAAGGGGCAGTCACTTATTTTCATGAAACTGACTTCTGGTCTCAACAGCATTTTTGAAGGAGACGGCAGCGATGTCCATGAAAGCGTCTCCTGTCTCAACACACTTTGAATGGTCATCAGCAAATGAAAGTGGTTTCCAATCTCAACAGCTTTAGGAAGAGGGAGTCAGCTATGTCCACGAAAGTGACCCCTGTTTCAACAGGCCAAGGGAAGGGGGAGTAATTTCCATGAAGTGATTTGCATGAAAGTGACCCCTGTCTCAACAGGCCAAGTGAAGGGGGAGTAAGCAATTTGCATGAAAGTGACCCTGTTTCTACAGGTCAAGTAAAGGGGGAGTAAGCGATTTACATAAAGTGACCCCTGTCTCAACAGGTCAAGAAAAGGGGGAGTGAATGATTTGCATTAAAGTGACCCCTGTCTCTGCAGGTTTTGTGACGGGGAAGGCAGTGATTTCCATCAAAGTTACTTCGGCCTCAGCTGGTTTAGATAACTAGCATCTGTCGATAGCATTTCCCTCCACCGAAATGAGTTTTCGTATCTCTGTCTGTCTGTCTGTCTGTCTGCCTGGCTGGCTGGCTGTCTCTCTCTCTCTCTCTCTCTCTCTCTCTCTCTCTCTCTCTCTCTCTCTCTTTCTCTTCTCTCTCTCTCTCTCTCTCTCTCTCTCTCTCTCTCTCTCGCCGAAAGGGTTCTACGTTGTCATCTGTACTTCTCTCTCTCTCTCTCTCTCTCTCTCTCTCTCTCTCTCTCTCTCTCTCTCTCTTTTCCCCCACTCGGATATCTATTCATTTGGCTGTAGTTTTCCCCCTTATTCTTGACCCTTTGAACACATTCCCCATAACTGAGAACATGGCTTGAAACAACTGAAGCTGTTCTGCTCTGCCCTAGAGAAACGGATGCGTGATGTCACTCTGTGTAGCAGTTGATGCAAGTGAGTAGGTTAGTAAGCGAAAGTTCCCATAGCCTAAAAGACTTACAGAAGCATGCATTGGACTGTCATAGGTTCACTGTCTCTAGGGCATGACATGATAGAAGGTAGACCCCATTCCACGCCGCCGACCCCCCCCCCCCCCCCCTCCCCCCCTTCCACACACCCCACACCCTCCTTTTCCTCACGCAGGCCTTTAACCTTTCCTGAAGTGAATTAGATACCCGTTTACGGCAAGGTGGACATAGTGGGGGCGGGGATAGGGGAGGGCTCGTGGGGAATACAGAGGTCTGATTTTTTTTTCTTCTTCTTTTGTTATCCTCCAAGCTCCAGTTTCAACACCCTCTCCCTTTTTTTTCAACAGTATAGCCTCCATCCCCTTGTTTTTTTTTCCTCACTGTCATCGGGTTTTTTTTTTGGTTTTTTTTTTTCATTTCACTCTCACCATGCACTGTGTTATCTTTAAACGGATGGACATTCGCTTGCTGAGCTTAACGTTTTAGCGTTTGATAACAGACCGTCTGGTTTTTATTCGTGGACTAATAATGTGTGGTGCACTGACGCTTAAATTCTGCGATCTTTACTACGTAGATTTTTTTTTTTCTGTGAATACTTTTGGTCATATTCTTCCTTTTTGTAGATTGTTTAGAAACAAACAAGTCAACAGAAGATGGCTGATAGAAAACGTGAGAACAAGAGAATGCGTGTGCGTGCGTGCGTGCGTGCGTGCGTGCGTGCGTGAGTGTGTGTGTGTGTTAGACACTGATCTTAGAGGGCACAAACTGGCCTGAAATGCTATGATTGTCAGAGTACCGTCCCTGGAACATGTCAACCTGAGCATTTTAAAAAAAAAAAAAAAAAAAAAAAAAAAAAAAACACGGCCACTTTTCGACGGGGGGTAACAGGTCGCAGTGTTTACTCCCTTAAACAGCTTCATTGAGCCGGGATTTACTTCCAGCAGGGAAGCTGTTGACAGCAATGGGCGATCGTGGCGCCCCCTACTGGGTGGTTAATGGGAGCAAGGGGGCGCTGTAGCCCGGCCGGGGACCAGTGAGGTGAGGAGCACCGTGCGGGCTGTTTTCTTTCTGTCATTCCCAGCTTAGTGGGCGGCATGAGCATGAGCTGGGCAGAGGTGTTGTAGCAGTCTGCCGGAATGACACCCTCGTCAAAGTTGCCCCTCGGGGGTTTTTTTTTTTTTTTTTCTTTTCAGGATTCTAGATAGAATTCTATATAACCTGCACTTGTTTTCCCCCCACTACTTATTGTTCAGCATTTTATTGTTTGGTCAATCAGAGTGTGATTGCATCTCTTAGGAGATCCAAGGAAGGGTTGTTCTGCACAATTCTTAGCCGCTGACAATGCTTGGGTTATTGAACAGCTCAGCTGACCACTCAGACTGTTCCATATCTTTTGATCTCCCTTGCATCCTTAAATGGATCCTCAAGCATAGCTCAAAGATTGTCCCCTACATTTTATATTGTTTACATAATGTTTTTAGTTTTCAGCAACTTTTTTCCTCTCCACACTTTCGTTTTGTTTTATTCTACTACCTGTCGCTGGCTGCTTATGGGGTGCGGTTGGATTCTTTTTCGAACCCTTGGCGGTCAGAACACCACAGAATTATGGACCGCGGTGTATCTCTATTTGACGCCAAGTGCATCAACACAATCAGCCGTGTCTCCCAGATAAGTGCGATCCAGCGGACGAAAGGCCTCGGAGCAGGCGATGGATGAAAATCCTCGGAACAGGCGATGGAGCCTCAGAGCAGGCGATGGATAAAGTTCTCGGAGCAGGCGATGGATAAAGTCCTCGGAGCAGGAGACCTCGGAGCAGGCGATGGATGAAAATCCTCGGAACAGGCGATGGAGCCTCAGAGCAGGCGATGGATAAAGTCCTCGGAGCAGGAGACCTCGGAGCAGGCGATGGATGAAAATCCTCGGAACAGGCGATGGAGCCTCAGAGCAGGCGATGGATAAAGTTCTCGGAGCAGGAGACCTCGGAGCAGGCGATGGATGAAAATCCTCGGAACAGGCGATGGAGCCTCAGAGCAGGCGATGGATAAAGTTCTCGGAGCAGGAGACCTCGGAGCAGGCGATGGATGAAAATCCTCGGAACAGGCGATGGAGCCTCAGAGCAGGCGATGGATAAAGTTCTCGGAGCAGGCGATGGATAAAGTCCTCGGAGCAGGCGATGGAGATAGATTTGCCTTCGAGAGGAATTGCGAAAGGCCTCGGAGCAGGCGATGGATATAGATTTGCCTTCGAGAGGGATTGCGATAGTGTGTCCTTATGCACCTAGCGAAAGGTGTTTACAGTTATGACATATATTTTCCCAATTACTTCAAGTTTTTGCTCTCAATTCCCAATTTGTGCCAAGTCATTGTTATAATGATGGAAGAATTGTTAACCTGCACTTGTTTCCCCCCACTATTGAATAGTTTATATATATTCTGGTATGTGTTTAAAAAAAAAATCCTACTCTCCTTGTCTGTCTTTTTTATCACATGAGAGATGAAGTTTCAAGCTGTGCAAAAACCTATGATACAATCGGGCACACGTTGCTGTTCAGGAAATGATAGTTCTGTGAAATTTCCGACGGCGCTCTTCAGTACTTTGATTCATTTTTTTTTTTCTATCGGAACAGAATCAACAAATTTGTGCTGGTCTATTTCAATCTAACTGTATTTCATAATAGTCACAGTACGGTATTCCACAAGGTTTCGTCATAGACCCGGTCTTATTTTGCTACTTTTCATTATCGCGACAGGTAAATTTAATTCTGAGGACACCATTACACTCAGCTAAGGATTGTGTTTTTCCTAATCATAAAGGAAAGTGCCGCTCAACTTGTAACTCGGAGTTAAACTCAATTCCATGCCTATTAACTCGACTTCACAAAATGTATATGTTTGACAAGATATAAACGGCAAGAGTATTCTACTTTGTCTTATTTTCGCCTCCTCACATAAAAACAGATTAGAAAAAAAGTAACATTTGACGGAGTGTTGGAATAATAACTGGTAATATCTTGTTACAGGGAAAAGTAATCTTAACGCCAGGAGAAAATTTCTTTTTCTGTGCGCACAACGATTTCATAATACATTTTGCTTCCGCTCTACGGGGCGTTTAAGTTGAATGGTGTTTAAAACTTCTTGTTGTATTGCACATCAAAAGAAAGAAAGCTTCATTAGCCGCCTGTAATTACTTCCTTCTTACCGTCTCCCTCGCTCTCTCATCCTCCTCTCTCTTTCTGTCGCTGTCTTTTTACCTGACGCTAGGAAATGTTTTCGTTCACTGTAATTCGTGTGCGTTTCAGTGTTTTATTCTGTGCTCAATCATTAATAAATTAGTTTCTGCATATGTTCTAGTATTTTGATGAGTTGACTTGGAGTGTTTACTGATGTTCATCCTTCTCCGTTCATCTCTATTTTCCCGCTGGCCATCGCCGTGTCCCCGTTTCCTATCCCCGCCATCTTCATCCCTCCACCCTCCCTCCACCTTTCCTCCGATTTCCTTCCACCTTTCACGTGACACTTACGTGTATGTTGCGCGCATTTTTACACGATTTTTTTTTTTAATGAGAGCTTGTGCTCCCTCCCATCCCCCTCCTCATCCCCACCTTCACCCATTCTTCAACCTCCTTCCACATTTCCCCAAAATTTTAAGGTTTCCAAGTATCATCGCTACCGGTGTATTGTATTGTAAACACGAAACATACATGCTGAAAAACCGAGCCACCAAATGATCGTTACAAACATTGAAGTACTGAGACTTGTCTTAGTGATCCTTTGCAGGCAGGGGTAAACGGGGATGTCTAAAAGTAGAGGGATGGGGCGGAGGTGGAGGAAGGGAGATGAAGAGACGGGGGTGAAAAAGAGGATGTTAAAGTGTGAATACCATGTCCTTTTTGGACAGCAAGGGTCTTCATATACTGCTGTTGAAGTGGAGAGTATTTACATTTTAATGCTCTCTTTTTCGTTTCCTTCTTTATCTCAATCCTCCCCCGTGCCCTTCGTCTTTCACAGATCTGTGCAAACTTCCTTGTTTTTGATGACAGAGGAATGAACAGTGTACAAGTGGGGTAACTTTTGCTCCCATAAGAAAACCTAACTTTTGCTCCCATAAGAAAACCTAACACAGTGTAACTTTTATTCAAGACTGGCACAGCCTTTTAAACTGGAATAAAGCTAGACAAATACAAAGACGAACAATGTAATAGTGGGGGAAAAAACAAGCGCAGGCCAACTACTCCTCTGTCATCATAGTAATGACTTTGCAAAGACTTGGACTTAAGGGAAGGGGGGGGGGGGGGGGGGGGGGGGGGGGGGGTTGAAGTTGAAGAAGAAACTGGGAACATGAAATTAAGAAAACATACTATACACATGAAAACTCTTCACTAGCTGCATGAGGGAACCATCGTTATCCCTTTCGAAGGCAGATCTATTTGTATTGCCTGCTCCTAGGCCTTTCGTCCTAGATCGGAACTCATCAGGGAGACACGACTGGTTGGGACACAGAGGAATGGTCAGCCGTTTCTGCTTCAATTCACTATCGCCCTTCTCTTTAGTAGAGTGTGTATGTAAAGGTTTTTGCTTTTTCTTTTTTTTTTTTTTTCTTTTTTCTT
>JADBJO010006094.1:104790-117290 GCA_016801955.1 Conus betulinus
CGGTGTCAAGACGGGATGTCCAGACTGTTTTGAAGCACAGGGAGAGCAGAGTCAGGCACTGGTACCACACTCACCGGAAAGCACAAGAACCCTGGACGTACACACAGATGATATCTATTACACAAACCAATCGCCTTCACACACACACCACTCACACTCTAAGTGGGGTTGGGATAAATACAAGAAGAGGGAAGAAAGACAGAATAGCAGAAAGTGGGGGTAAAGAAGAAGACTGGATTACAAGAGGCCAGCTGATCTGAGGGACAACACAAATGAAAATAAACCCAGATTCCCAAGGCATGCCCAACTATCTCCCTTCCTAACCCGCTGCTATAAATGAGGTGAGGGAAAAAAGAAGAAAAAGAACAAAATCAAAATAAATCAACAGAAGAACAGGGGCCTAATCTCAGATAAAAAAAAAACAAACAACAAAACTACAAATCAATTCAAATGGAAGAAGAAAATGACACACTGAATGTACCCTCACACTCACATGACACAACAGAGACTGTCCACTACTTATCTTTCGAAGAGACGGGGTCCGCCCCCCCCCCCCCCCCCCCCCCCCCAAAAAAAAAAAAAAAAAAAAAAAATCCATAAGGCGAGCGTCAAGCAGTCTGAACGTCTGGCTCCAACGGTTCCTGGAAGTACCCCAGCAGAGTCTTGAAGAGTGGCCCCGGACGCACACCTGGCTGACAGTCACTTCAGAAGCGGTCACCAACACATAGACAGGGTCACTCGAAGGGTGGCCACGAACGAAGACAGGGTCACTGAAGGGTGGCCACGAACGAAGACAGGGTCACTGAAGAGAGGCCACAACCGAAGACAGAGTCACTGAAGAGTGACCGAAGACAAGTGACTGAGACAGGGTCAGTGAAGAGTGGCCAGAGTGGCCACAAGTGAAGACAAGGTCATTGAACAGTGGCCACAAGTGAAGACTGAAGAGTGGCCACAAGTGAAGGTCACTGAAGAGTGGCCACAACCGAAGACAGGGTCACTGAAGAGTGACCGCAAGTGAAGACAGAGTCACTGAAGAGTGACCGCAAAGTGAAGACAGGGTCACTGAAGAGTGACCACAACCGAAGACAGAGTCACTGAGAGTGAACGCAAGTGAAGACAGGGTCACTGAAGAGTGGCCACAAGTGAAGACAGGGTCACTGAAGAGTGGCCACAAGTGAAGACAGGGTCACTGAAGAGTGGCCGCAAACGGAGACAAGGTATCTGAAGAATGGCCGCCAATGAAGACGGAGTCACTGAGGAGGTTGAAACGGAAGGGGTCAGTCTTCCGGATCGCGGACCGCACGGTCTACGTTACTGGATCCGTCCCGGCTGTCCAGATCATATATATATGATATAGATATACAATATATATAATATATATTCTTGCAGTCATTGTAACACAAAACTGCTCTGTAAGTTGCTGGAATGGTGCTCGGTTACTTATCCTTGGAATTTATTAATTTCTTGTAATTCGGTCCCTTGCGGATTCATTCCAAGAACTGGCCCTCAGCACTTGTATCTTAAGAGGTTATCCTTTTATATTTTTTACTTTTCACAAGAAAATGTAGCTCGTTTTGCTGTTTCATGATTTTCTCTGCTTCTTATGTGGCGTCTCTGGTTGATTTTTTAAAAAACTCAACAAACATACTATGGTATTGCACACCAGCCTTTTTCTGGGATAGCATTCTGCTTAAAATCGAAAAAGGCAGATGAGTGAAGTTGCTATTTTGGGAGATTACTGAAGAGAAATAATCAGATTTCGAAAAAAAACCGGTATTGATCAGAAGTTATGATAAATTACTGAGTATCCTTCTCTATAGAAAGTGTCTCTCTTCCGAAAACTATCATCTTGGATATGATTCATATTGAAAAGCAATTGTTGCTCCCAACTAACCCACTCAAACACATACTGTTAATTAGACAGAATTATTAACCACTGCAGATATGAGTGGTTACTTTTTCCCGTATTTCTGCTATCTAAAAAATAAAAGCAAGCTTTGTTTATAACTAAATATTATTTGTAGTCACAGCGACACTAAGTTGCTGGAATGGTATTCCATTACTTATCCTTGAAATATATAAACTTTATATATATATATAATCTGCGACGGGGGCTCCAACTCCCCCGCTCCCCCTTTGTTATTAAATGATGACTTTCACATTCAGGAATGCAGGGGGTTATAGACACAAATGTTCACGCTTTCACAACCAAAATGCGCTCTGTCACTCACATCGGGCCCGCACAAAGGCGACGGGGAAACCAATAACATTTCATAGAAAACAATCAAATTCTATCTAACTTGACTCCGAGCCCCCACCAGTCACTACACAAACACACTTATTTGTATCATACAAAAAATGTAAACGTCATACAGACAGCCTCATAAAGCGCATCCCTTGTTCGTCAGTTATTCTTACTTAACCAGGAAATACAACATTCCCCTATTCTTGTTGCACACTTGTAAACTTAAGAACAAATGAAACGCGCATAACTTGCCCAACGTGCCTTTGTTTACCGTCAGTTTCTCTCATCCCACTGTGCGACTACGAGCTGAAGTTGCCACACTGTCGTGTCCTCCCGACACCACACACACACACACACACACACACATCACACGATTTGTACCAATAACTCCCCCAAGTTATTTTCATTCCGCCAATGGAATCACTAGTCACCTACATATACACACATACCACAGCTGCTAGCGCCAACAAAGACTTGGGTACCAAGTGGTTAATGCATAATCTCCCATTCAAATTCATGTTCGATTCCCCAAAGCTACCCATTGCACTAACAGCCTGGACTTCTCTACCAGCCAGGACTGATGTCTCAAGTATTTGCTACACTCCATAGACACAACAAGGTGCAAATCACTCAACAGGCTGAAGCCTTCCATCCATTCCTCAGAACAAGAACGACTGAATGGTCACTGTACTCTGCCTGCGGGCTGACGGTCGTCTACCCGTGACGGTCACCTGACACGATTGCCTTCCTTTCAGTCCCACTGGAGAACTCGGTGAATAGCCAGCCAGTGGTGGACATTCTCCATCACCAAGGTCCGCAGGTGGGCATGTTCTTGTTACTACCCCCTAGACATGCAAACCACTCCCCAGTAATTCTCCCTCCTTCAGTAAAACGACTCGGGGTATTCCCCTCTGGTGATGCCTGAGTTCGCACTCTTGAAGAACCCAAGGAACTTGTTCTCAACAACAGCAAAACTACCCTTATTTTTGCCTAAATGCTCGAGAACATTCGGCGGACTCATGACAATGTCTGTCTGTCGGTTGGTCGACCACTCTCTCTCTCTCCTCTCTCTCTCTCTCTCTCTCTCTTTGTGTGTGTCTGTTGCTCAGGATCTCTCTGACTATAGATATATTTTTTATTTCTGTTGGTCGGTCATTGGCTCTATCTCTCTGTAGCTGTCTCTCTTTTTCCACCTACTCTTCCTTCCCCCCCTCCTCCTCCTCCCCCCACCCCCTCTCAGTACCCTACATTTTTCACAAGTGAAAGGAACTGTGCAGCTTGACTAAGCATTCAGCGAGATCTACAAAGGTAAGCTAACACGCTCTCAAATTCAAAGAAATCGCCTTGTCGTTACCCTGCCTGCCGATCGGCTGACTTTGAGACCTTCACTGAGAAGTTCAAAAGACTGTGGATCGGAGCTCTCTGCTGAGTGGCGTTCAGGGTCAGTGGGACCTAGCGTCAGAACACACTCTGTGTGAGTAAGCCTTCCTACCACCACGCAGGAGAAGCAAGGCGTGTGAACACAAAAGCCTTTAGCCAAGAGAAAGCGAGAGTTTTTCTATTTGTTCAGGGGTCAGAGTTAAGAGCTATAGGCAGATAACATGAGAAGAAAGAGGAAGGCATGAACTGCTTGGGAACCGACTGTTGCTGGGCTAGCTGTTGGGGTCTATTGGTGAGAGAGGAGATTAGAGGAGGAAAGGCTATGTACAGTGAGCTTCTTTCCGCCACTGAAAGAGTGGTGGTAGGTACTTGATGGTGACTGAGAAGAAGAGGGAGGAACGAGAGGAAGGTGAAAGATGGAGAGGGGGACAGGAGAGGTGACTAGAGCAGGCAAGGGTGGATAACCTATGAATGAAGCCGACTTTGTGGTTGTGTGTGTGTGTGTGTGTGTGTGTGGTGTGTGTGTGTGTGTGTGTGTGCGTGCATGCGTGTGTGCGTGTGTGTGGTGTGTGTGTGTGTGTGTGTAGAAGCGTTTGGAATTTTTAAGGACTCTAGAAGTCGGCAAGAATTCAAGTGATACAGGGCACCTTCATCCCCTTCTCCAGCATGCACTACAAAAGCATCATCATTTGAGCATGTGAGCAGTATTGCCCATCAGAGTCAAGACTCCCCTTCGTGTGTATTTCACCGATTTTTCACTAAGTTATAAATGATGCAATTAATTCCGTTACTCGGTGAGGCCTATGTATTTCAGGCTGGTTGTCGTGGTTCCTGACATATACATAGGAAGGAAGAGAGAGTGTTGCATCGCTTGGGCTTGGCTGGTTTTTGTGTTCTACTGGTGTGAAAGCAGGTAACAGTAATCTACACACAGTGCATTGGGTTTCAAAGCGTCAAAGAGAGGGGCTAAGTGACAGAGTGAGAGAAGGAGATGGGGTGAGAAAGATCCAAGATAAAGAGAGGAGACCACCACGCAGGGGAAAAAAGTGTGAACACAAAGCCTTTAACCAAGAGGAGAAAGCGAGAGTTTTTTTTTCTATTCATTCCGGGTCGGAGTTTGAGAAGTGTTGGCGGGATACAAAAGACGAAAGAGGAAGGCATTAACTGCTCAGGGACTGACTGTTGTGCTGGGCTTGCTATTGTGATCTACTGGTTAAGACCAGATCAGTTTTTTAGGACTGAAACTGTGGGGGTAGTAGACAGTGCCTGAGAGAAAAAAGAGGAGGAGAGAGATGAAGGTGGAAGATGGAGGGAGGGACAGAAGGGGCGACAGAGGTAGGCAAAGATATATATCCTATGAACAAAGCAATTGGTTTGGAAGCATATTTGTTTATTGAAGACTCTAAGAGAATTTGAGTGATATGTGGCACTTAAGGTTCCTGATCCATCATGCTTTATTGAAGCATCATCTTTTTTACCATGTAAGTGATATTACACATCAGTGTCAGGATCACCTTTGATCATTTGACTGATTTTTCTCAGTAAATGATCAGGAATTCTGTTTATAATAAGGCGTATTTATTCCTGGCTGGCAACTAGGACCTCAAAAATACATAGGAAGAAGGAGAGGTGGTTGAACTGGGTAGGCATTGGCGGCTGTTACCATCGACTAAGCTGACGCCGGCTATGTTCACGGTGCATTTGTTTCAATGAGTCGAGGGGAGGGAGTAGGAGGAGAAGCGGGAGTGGAGGGGGAGAGAGAAGGAAGTCTGAGAGAGAGAGAGAGAGAGAGAGAGAGAGAGAGAGAGAGAGAGAGAGAGAGAGAGAGAGGTGACTTTGTGACATTTGACTGAGCAGTCAATGAATACACCAAAGGTCATCTGTTACACTAAGCTGTGCCATACTGGCCTTTCGCCATCCATACTCCAACTCTTCCTCTGGCCCCCGATCGACTGGCTTTGCAGACCTTCATTGAGCAACGTGAAGGCCCGTGGCACACCCACTGCTCTGGAATGCCTTCTGAGACAATGGGCCCGGTGCTAAAAACGCAGCATGGGATGCAGGGGAGGGAAGGGAGGAGAGGGGCTGAGAGGTGGTGGTGGTGGTGATGGTGAAAACAGTATCTACAAAAGCCTTCATTTCAGTCAAGAGAGAACGGCAAGAGTGGGTACGTGGTGTGTGTGTGGTGTGTGTGTGTGTGTGTGTGTGTGTGTGTGTGTGTGTGTGTGTGTGTGTGTGTGTGTGTGTGTGTATTTGTGTGTGTGTGGGGAGGGGGGGGGGGCGTGTGTGTGTTTTTGTGTTTGTGCGTGCGCGAGCACACACGTGCACGTGTGTGTGTGTGTGTGTGTGTGTGTGTGTGTTTTGTGCGTGCGCGAGCACACACGTGCACGTGTGTGTGTGTGTGTGTGTGTGTGTGTGTGTGTGTGAGAGAGAGAGAGAGAGAGAGAGAGGAGAGAGAGATGGAAGAGAGAGAGAGAGAGAGAGAGAGAGAGAGAGAGAGAGTTGCAACAAAAAACCCTTCCCCCTCCTTATCTTCAGCAGATTAATGGCTTCAGAACTAGGTAAGTATTTTTTGAATACCACCTCCCTCTCCCTCCCCCACTTTCACTCTCTCTCTCTCTCTCCTCTCTCTCTCGCGCTCTCTCCCTCTCCCTCCCTCCTCCCCTCTCTCTCTCTCTCTCTCTCTCTCTCTCTCTCTCTCTCTCTCTCTCTCTTAGTCACTTAGTTAGTCACTCTCAGTTCCTCAGTGGGCAAGGCCGGATATGAAAAAGCACATATTTGCTTACATGTTAACCTTAGAAATATAGATGATCCGCTCTCTCTCTCTCTCTCTCTCTCTCTCTCTCTCTCCCGTCTCGCTCGTCCCTCTCCTCTCAATCTCCAAGTCTCCCCTCTCTCGTCTCTCCCTCTCTCCTCTCCTCTCTCTCTCTCTCGGCAGCTCTCTCTCCTCTCTCTCTCCTCTCTCTCTCTCTCTCCTCGTCTCTCTCTCTCTCTCTCTCTCACCTCTGCCCCCTCACCTAATTGCTCTGCATCTGTCTGTACATCTCAAGACGACTCCGGCTGTGTAAGCAGAAAGAAAAAGTATTTGAGAGCATAGTAACTACAGTAACCTATGATGTTTTTTTCCTTCATGTTTTCAAAACAAACAAATAAACAAACACAGGTAATCTTTCGAGAAAGCAGCGATGGTGGAGGAAACAGGCGTCACTGCTGTGATTCCTGACGACCACAAAGGTTTCCCTGTTGTTCCCCATAGAAATATTTCTTATCCTTCAGGAAAACAATAATGATATGGAAAACAGGTTTTCATCACTGTTAACCCTAAAGAGCTGATCTGTAGTCCATGTGTGTGTGTGTTTTTTTTTCTTCGAAAGTAAGAAGTCATAATCCTTCAGGATGTGAGCGTGATAGGGTTAACAACAGTAGTCTGTGTTCTCTCCTTGAATATCATCAGTTTTTCCTGTTTTGCGTACACACACACACACACACACACACACACACACACACACACACACACCACACACACACACACACAGAAGAAAGATAAGTAAGCGACAAGAGAAATGGATAATAATTCATATATGTCTTTCTCCAAGACATGATTTACGCGCTGGTAATAGCGTGTCTTCCAAGGTCTAAGCGTCATGGAGTTTTGAGCACAGAAAGGCGAGACGCCAGATTTCGATTATTTAAAACACCTTGGGCTAAGCAAGAGGCGACAATTACACGAGGTGTGAACTTACAGAATGACAGAGCCGGTTTTCCCCTTATCTTGGGGAGTGGAAGGGCGTGATGGAGGTGGGTTTAAGGGTGGAGTCCTGGGGACACATACACACACTCAAATATGTACAGAATAACCATTAATTAATTCGCTATATACACTGAAGTCAATATCATTGACAAAATATGAGAACTAACAATACTATAAATGCATCAGGGGAGGGGGGGAGGGGAGGTTGGAAAAGGGAGGGGGAAGGCAGAGAGGGAAAGTGGAGAATAAAGGGGGAGGACTTGGATGGGGAAATGGAGGGGGGGAGGGCGTAAGTGAAGCAGGAAGTTATGACGGGAGGCATCGATGTATGGTAAATATAGTGCCGTTTACCTCCTCCACTTTTACACGCACACACACATATTCATAAAGTAATTAAGGCATAGACAAATACAAGTATATACTTTTAGATAATTGTAACCTTCTATTCACATTTGAAATAAGCATGAAATGATTTAGTTTATGAATAAGGATTTATGCAAGAGTTGTTTAAAATGATACAATGTTTTGGATAAGGAATTTTTTATAGGCTGTCTTGAAAGAATTAATGCTCCCCTTTTCTTTAATGTTTGTTGGTAGGGAATTCCAAAGTGTTCCGCCGGAGTAGATAAGACTAGTTTTGAAAAGATCGGTTCTTGGTCGACGGATAAGTATATTATTAGTGTAACGTGACTGATTGAGAGGAAATTTAGCGGTTAAAGTAGGAGGTGCGTAACCGTTCATAATTCTGTACATCATTATTGCTTTGTTGTATTGAAGTTTGAGTGACAAAGGAAGAATGTTTAGTTTGATATAGTCTTGAGGGGTTAATGAAGATGATTTTAGAAGTATAGCCTTGAGGGCTCGTTTATTGACCCTGGCTAGAGGTTTCAGTGAATTAGCACTACTACGAATCATAAAGAGTAGAGGCATAATCAATAAATGATTGAATATATGCATGATAAAAGTGCTTACGTGCGTTTATATCAAGAAAATTTTTTATTTTTGTCAGCTGGAAATTTTTTTTGCGACACGCGTTTGCTTAAACAAGTAATATGGGGTGCCCAGGTGAGATTATGATCAACCGACACTTTTTGACATTAAATGAAGTGTATAAACACAACATCACAATATTAGCACACATGCACACACACACACACACACACACACACACACACACACACACACACACACACACACACACACGGGCGAGCGTTCGTGCACGCATGCACGCAAACACACACACATACACACACACACACACGCACGCGCTCACTCACTCACTCACTCACACACACACACACACACACACACACACACACACACACACACACACACACACACACACACACACACACTTTAACGTACTTAGATATTATTTTGGAAGAAGGAGGGGGAGGAAGAAGAAGACAAGGGGGAACAGGAGGAGAAGTAGATTCATAACAACAACAACAACAACAACAAACAACAACAACAGCAACAACTAGGAATGGAGATGAACACCAACGACAATAAAAGGAACCTCACCAACGTCAATAACAATAAACACCACACACACACACACACCACACACACACACCACACACACACACACACACACACACACACACACACACAAAGACGCGCGCGCGCGCAAGCAGCACGCACGCACGCACGCACGTGAAAACATCAAGAGTTAGAGGCAAGCAAAAGATGAAACAATAAATAAAGAAAATGGGTGAAAAATACAAAATATCCACACCGTTGCGTATGCCCTTTGCTTTTGGCCTCCTCACTACAGCTTCGTAAGGAAATCTGTGCCATTAACATAAAAAAATAATTATACACTCTTAGACTATACATGTATTGCATAGCTCAACAAGGTATTTTGACAAAACAATGTCTCTGTTAAACCCACCATGACAGTGGATTCTTAGAGGATGCACTATGTCGAAACTCACAGATCATGTCTGAGAGAATGCACATTTCTCATTCTCCCTCTCCTCTTTCTTTCTCTCTGTCTTTGTCTCTGTCTGTCTGTGTTTCTCTCTAATACACACAGACACACACAAACACATGCATACACACACACGCGCGCGCGCGCGCGCGCGCGCGCGTACACGCTTTTCAACAACTGAAAGGATTGGTGCCATTTGACTGAGCAGTCACTGAAAATATCCAAAGGTAAGCTATGAACTCTGGCATTAACTGAAATTTACCCATCGCCTACAGATACTTTGCTCTTCCTCCAGCTGTAGATGGGCTAGCTTCATATTGAGACTTCACTGAGGAAGTAAAAGCCATCAGGCCACGCCTCTGCTGGAATTGCTTCCAGAGCCTGTGGACCTGGTGTCAGAACACAGCGTGTGAGATATCAGCCCCGCTGCTACACGAACATAGAAAACAGAAAACACAAATAATAATAATAATAATGAATACTTATATAGCGCCTATTCTCGGCTAGAGACCAAGCTCTAAGCGCTTTACAATCCACACTCGTTTACACAACGGGCTGCCTACCTGGGTAGTGCCGACTGAAAAGAGCTGCCAGCTGGCGCTTCATTCAGTCGTTTCCCGTGTCATCCAGTCAATATCTTTCAATATCGTTCACTCAATTTCCTTACTTTCCTCCATTCTTTCAATCTCTCACGCAGGGCGCATGCTATGTGTAACGTGTCATCCATACCAACGGCCAAACTGACCTTCCTTTCGGAAAGTTGGTGATGGGATTTTACGTGTGTGCAAGATGTTAAGCGTGCGTTCACACACGGAACCTCGGTTTATAGTCTCATTCTAATGACTGTATGGGGGAATGGAGTCAGAACCAATGTTAAATCCGAGGGAAAAATCCCCCAGTACCGAAATTCGAACCCGTAACCTCAGGATCACGAGTCCGGCGCTCTACCAACTGAGCTATTCCGGCCCCCTCCCCCCCCCCCCCCCCCAAAAAAAAAAAAAATGCCTCTACCCAAGAGGCTACAGCGAGAGTTTTTGTTTTCTTCTGTATGGAGGTGGACAGCTTTGAGCAGATACACAGGAGGAGGGAGAAAGACGTGAGTCGGACTGGGGCCTAATGGTGTTGTGGGCTAGCTGTTGTGGACAGTTAGTGTGAGGCCAGACAGGAGATCTCGTACACTCAGACAGGAACCCCAGAGGCACTAATGAAGGCTGCTGTACAGAGGAGGCCCCCCAGTGATCCATGCAGCTCTTCACTTGTCAATGTGTTGGCAGGCCAGGTCTCTGCTCTTGGCTTTCTATGTGTGGGACAGTCCTGCAGGAAGTGTTCCACTGTCATTGGGCTGTGCCGCATGGGCAACCTCAAGATTCGCCGCCAAAGTGGAATTTAGTAAACCTGTGATGCCTCAGTCTGTGCTGCTCTGGCCATTTTTCCCTTTTGCTTCTCCTTGAGAATTCTTTTGATTTCTTCAATGGAGACTTCCTGCCCCAGTTGGGGCTGCTATATATATTTGCAATGTGAGGGTATTCATTTCAAGGAATGTGTCGATCTGAGAAAGTTTAAGTTATGATTTTCCAACATGCCTTGTGAAAACATCATTTTTTCTAGAACGAGAGCAATGCTATTTAACACTCAAATTTTAGGTGTAATAAAACATTAAGATTATATTGGCCATTGAGTGTTGGTTGAGGTTTGTTGGATATTGTGCAACAGCACGCGATAAATTGATTTAACATAAACATCTGCTAGAGACGTAAAGCAATTCTCTGACACAGTTAAATGACCTTAAATAATAATGCTACATTTTAAACTGAAAACACCTGACTGGGTCTTTTTAGGGAACAACTATATAATTTGAGGGTAAGTAATAAAGACCCAAACAAAAAGGGGATCAAAAGGAAACAAAAACAACAACACCAATGTACAACGTTTCGACTCTTAGACTTGACTTGAAAAAGATTCTAAGAGTTGAAACGTTGTACATTATTGTTTGTTCTTGTTTCTTTTTGACCCCTCTTTTGTTTCGGTCTTTATTACTTTACCCTCAAATTATATATTTGCAACATTTTAAAAGATTGTACTCTAAAACAGTGACTTTCTGCTTGCAGAAAACAATTTGAAAATGAGGTCAAAGGACTGTAATACAAGTATCCAGTTTCTAACGAATGTTTGTGGAACCATCAGGATATTTGGGACCCGCCATGATAGATATATATATATATGTGTGTGTGTGTATGTGTGTGTGTGTGTGTATGTGTGTGTGTATGTGGAGATAGAGACAGAGAGACCAGAAGACAGAGACAGAGAGAGAGAGAGAGAGTTAGTGACATTTGAGTGAGCAGTCTGTGAAATGTACGAAACGTAATCTGTTAATCTGTTATATATTTGGAGAGAGAGAGAGAGAGAGAGAGAGAGAGAGAGAGAGAGAGGGGGGGGGGGAGCGGGGAGAGACGACAGACAGACAGACAGAGACAGAGAGAGACAGAGACAGAGAACACAGAGAGACAGACAGAGAGACAGAGCGTTTGTGACATTTGAATGAGTAGTCTGTGTATGTACGAAACGTAATCTGTTAAGCTCTGGCCTAAAAGAAGATCGCGCTCTTTGACAATGTTTTTTCGATCTCTTTGTGGTTTCACCGGCTCTTGATCCACTCACCTTTGAGACGTTCACTAAGACAAGGGAAAACCCCGGGATTACCCTCCTCTGCTGGAAACGGCTTTTCAGCACTTGCGGTCCTTGTGTCAGAACGCAGTGTGGGAGTTCTCAGTGGGCCCACCCGGGGGGGGGGGGGGGGGGGGGGTGGGCTGGGTGGGGGGATGGTGGGGGGGGTGGGTGGGGGGGGGGGTGTGGGGGGGGGGGGGTGGGGGGGGGGTGGGGGGGGGGGGGGGGGGGGGGGGGTGGGGTGGGGGGGGGGGGGGGGGGGGGGGTGGGGGGGGGTTGGGGGGTATTCTGGGTTGGAGTGGCACTGGGAAGGCGGGATAGGAAGACCGGGGGGGGGTGGGGGGGGGGGGTGGGAAAAAGGTGGGAAAGACGAGGAGGTGGGGGGGGCTGCAGGTGACGCAAAATCAGGGGGAGCTGGGTGAGGGTGGATGGGGGGCGAAGGGTAGAAACCCATGACACACAAAAGCCTTTCAACAAGGGAGGAGAGAACGAGAGTTTTTTCAATCTATCTGGGTTGGAGTTTGAGC
>JADBJO010006094.1:134790-142815 GCA_016801955.1 Conus betulinus
ATGAACAGTTATAAACCGAAAAAGACCTAGTTAATTATCACCTTAGCTTTCGAATAAGGGGGGCAATTACTCGACGGCATTTGTTATTGACTGATTGATTGATTAATTTTAAATATCTATTTATCTGTTTGTTTATCTATTTGTTTATCGATTAATTGATTTATTTCTTTACTTTTTTTTTATTTGTTCCTTTACTTATCTATTTATTTATCAATGGATTTTATAGATCTATTTATTCATTTATTCTTTTTCTTTGTCTTGTCCTTCTCGCCACCCAAGTGGCCCTGCATCCATGCAGCTCACACGGTCGGACACCCTGGTTTGTCCCGCCGCAGCCCTGGCACCGGCAATCGGCAGGGAGCGGCCAAAGGCCAAAGTCAAAGTCTTCCGAAGGGCAACCCCACCAGAGGAAAACCTGCACTGCTGCCAAGTCACGTGTGGTGTTCGGTGGCGCCTGTTCTGATCCAGTCTACGCAGATCACCACCAAGTGACAACGATACCTGTTTAGTCATGGAGCATTCTCACGGGAGGGCAGCACCACGTCCACGCAGAGATAGTCCCCATGGACTTGGTGACGCGCGGCAGAACGTCACCACGAACATAGACTTACTTTCTGAGACTTAGATGCTCCCGCGTCTTGCGACGCATGAGGCAGTCAAGGCGCTCCACTGCGCACGGGTCCCAGCCAGTTTGCTGGTGTCACTCCATCCTCTGTCAACGAGTCTGAGGTCTCTCTCCACTGTCTATCGCCAGCTCATCCTGGGTCGTCCTTTTTTTCTCTGGCCTGCTGGGGTCCATTTAATGGCCTGGTTTGCAGGTCTTCAATAGGGTAATTTTAAGACATGACCCAGCCAGTGGAGACGCGCCATCTGCAGACGAGGGTGACACGGGGAGCTGTTTGGACCTCTCCCTGACGTCTTTATTTGGTATGAAGTCTGACTATTTGACCAAGAAACATAGAGGTGCAGAGGAAATCAAAGCTGAGGTCTCAATGAAAGCAGGGCATGAAGGGTCTCAGAATTTGAGGCTTCTTTTTTCCTGTCTGATCGACTTCGAGAGAGATTATGCTACAAATATCCATTCTGATCTTAAACTACATGACAGGACTGTACTCGCTGTGTGCTTCTTTCGTAGTAAATCTTGGCGTCAACCAGGCCCGAGAGATACAGACATCTGCTGTGTTGGTCAGGAAACTTGAGCAACAGTCTCAGAGACACATTGAATGGATGAAACTCGACAATGCGGTGCCACTCTGCATGGTTGAACCCACAGACTACTCAGCTCTGAGTACGAGCCAGTCAGGACAGAAAAAAAATAATCTCACAAATAAATAGCTCTGATGGGAATCGAAACCACAACTTGCCAGCCAGCAGCCCGCAACGCCAACCACTTTGCCATGGCAGCCAGTATATCTGAGACAAATCTAACGTAAACAAACAAACAAAAAGAGGTGGGGGTCTGGGGTTGGTGGGTGTGCAAAAAAACGTGCATTGTTAAATGAAGGAGGTCAGTATTTAAATGTTTCTTGCAAGAAAGTTTCGTGGTACCTATTTTAATCTTCCAGGACATACCTCTTGTTAAAGCCGACTTGTTCAGGATGTAGAGATGTCGTTATAACGTGTTCCCATGGTCGTGACCACAGGCGTTAACTGCTTGAGAGAAACAGGAAAACAAAAACAAAACAAAAACAAACAAACAAAAAAAACACCGCCACAGTTCTGGCCTCTCATAACGAAATGTCCAGAGGAAAGCAAAGTGGACAAGACTGTTTGAAATTGTCAGTGTGTACTGTCTTTACAGGCATACCGAGAAGGGTTCCCGGGACAGTATGGACGTCATTTACAGGACTTGAAAAGTCCTGGAAAAGTCAGTGTATTCAGCTGACGCTTTAATAGTCTTGGAATGTTCTACAAGCTGTCACAAGACTGGTAAGCAATCTTTTTTCTTTCTTTCTTTTTTTAATGTTCAAAAACCGCACGCAGAAGATCATTCGGTACGGAGGGTAGGGACGGATGGGTGGAACTGTCCCCTGAGCATTTGATGGATTTACGTGCCTAAACCGTTCGCGTGTGTGCGTGTTACGTGCGTGATGCGTGTACGTGTGTGTATGTATGTATGTGTGTGTGTGTGTGTGTGTGTGTGTGTGTGTGTGTGTGTGTGTGTGTGTGGGCGCGTGTGTGTGTGTGCGTGCGTGCGTGCTTGTGTGTGTGTGTGTGTGTGTGTGTGTGTGTGTGTGTGTGTGTGTGTGTGTGTGTGTGTGTGTGTGTGGTGTGTGTGTGTGTGTGTGTCTGTGTGTCTGTGTGTGTGTGTGTGTGTGTGTGTGTGTGTGTGTGTGTGTGTGTGTGTGTGTGTTCGCGCACACATGTGTGTATGTGCGTTTTATTTTTGTGGTGCGTATTTTTAGTTGGAGGTTGCTCGCGTACGCTGCTTTCGGAAAATAATAGTGAAGATCTGGGAGAGTTCTAGGAATAGTCTGAACTTTCGGAACCCTGAAATCAGTCAAACCCTATGCCAATCCACCGTCGAGCATTTGATATGTCTCCAAAGGCATCACAAATGCATCGAAACTGTCTCTCAAACGATCACAGTTACATTCCTCATCATCCTTCTTTTGCTTACGCAGGCTGATACTCCAGCGGACACTCCCTGTATAGACAGGCAAGGATTGATTCCATCTACCCAACAAAGGCAGTGGAGTTTTGTGTCTATGACCGTTTTTTTTATCCCGCCCATAAGGCAGCCATGCTCCAACTTTGGGGAAGGTGCATGCTATGTGTAACGTGTCATCTATACCAACGGCCAAAGTGGCCTTCTCTCTTCCGAAAGTTGGTGATGGGATTTGACGTGTGTGCAAGATGTTATGCGGTGGGGGGTGGCATTACTGTACCTGATGTAACCTGCTTGCAACAAAAACCAATTTCTGACTGTTTCCTGGAGTCGTCGCTGTGCTGTTACTACAAAATTAAGTGCTTGAATGGAGAAAACACCACATTTTGGAAGATGTCGACAGACATAGTGAGATGCAAGCCTAGCAGATACCGCTATTCCCAACAGACAATTTGACAGGACAGTTCGAAGACCTTCAACAATCCTGAAAATGAATACTCACACAGAGGAGCGTTGTGGTAAGGTGCATCCAGTGTGTTGCAATAACGACCTGACTCCAGTAACATCAGTGTTTTAAAAGAAGGAAATCTGTATTGGGAAGGTATTTTGTGGGAAGCCCCAAACGTACAAAGGAAACTATTCACAATGCCACAAAGAAAGTATGTAGTGTCTAAGAGGGAAAAAAAAAGCTTATGGGAAAGGTAACTTTACAGCAGATTAAAACAAAGGCTTTTCAGAAAAGAAAGAAAGAAAGAAAGAAAGAACACACAAAAAGCCGAATTAATAGTGGAAACAAGTCTTTGCTGGAAGAGTCTGTACCAGAAGGTATAACTGTACTAAAATGTACCTCTGTGTAAATGCTCTCCCTTTATACATTCTGTTTTCTAAAGATTTGTTGGCAAGGGGGATGGTGGTGGTGGGTGGTGGTGGTGGTGGTGGTGGCATCCTGACAGGCTAATACAAAGCCTGCGCGGTTGGATGGCAAACACAGCACATTTAACGTGACGCCACCACAAGTGATTAGATGTGAGTCTGGCAGACAACACTGACTCCTACCTCCATTTAACATGACAGCCGTCAATACGAGGAATCAAAAAGAGCCCTATTCTCTGGAGACAGTTCAGAAGGCTGACTGAACTGAAAGATAAGGACTGGTCTTAAGTCTTGTGGAATCCGATTCTGATAGAGAGAAGGCCGACTCTGGTGACAGACAAGTTTCAAAGTCTTTACTCCTAGCAGAAGATCTCATTTCAGTCTCCATTTGAATGCTACAGCAAATACAAAAAAGGAAGCCTGTTCTTCGATTCCAACAAAACACATAGAACATTCTCTTTCAAGCGTCCCGAACACCGAGTATTTCATGACTTATAATAAAAACCCAATTGCGTTCGCTTTCAACTATCCGAATCACCGATTATTTCATAGTTGATGAAATCTAAATGCATCCTCTTTGTAAACATCCCAAACATGATCATTTCGTAGTTCATGAAATTCAAAATTCGCGAGTCAGGCTTGGCGCCATGGCATGGTTATTTGAAATGCATGGAAGTTTTGAGAAAATCCCAGGCTCCTTACTAAGTACAGCCAATGGAAATGCTTGTAATATTTGAAAAAAAACAGTTTCTGGAACATTTGGGGCGTTTCTGGCACTTTCTACAAAATTGTGGGACACTCGAGGAAGCTTGGGAATCATGATAGACGTTTTCTGTCGTCTATGCTTACGTTTTTGGCGAATAGACATCAAGATGAGCAATGTATATAGTACAGTGTGTAAACTTTATAACGTAACGATATCACTGCAACATATCGGCATGCAGGATGAAGGTCCCTCCGTGCTATGAACCGACCATGCCATGTAATCATACTTTCAGTTTGCATGTATCATTGTAATATGCAGACTCTGCCATGTAAATACATCACTGCAATAATGATACGTACTTGCGATGTTTCTACACCATTGCAATATGCAGACTGCAATGTGAAATATACACACACGACGCAGAGACTGCGCAATGTGAATGTGTCACTGTAATATTTGTTGTTGCAATGCAAAGTTTTTGTGACAAAATAAAACCAGGCAAGACCATAGACAACATAACATGATATACGACCGTGCTATTCACGGCAGTGTTATACTCTGAAGCTATGAACTGGCAACACGACATCACACAACACAATAAGATTGCGAACAAGAAGGAGGCGTAGGAGGAGGAGGAGGAGGAGGAGAAGGAGGAGGAGGAGACGACAAGTAGGAGGACGACGGAGGAGGAGAAGAAGAAGAAGAAGAAGAAGAAGAAAGAAGAAGAAGAAGAAGAAGAAGAAGAAAAAACAACAATAACGCCAACAACAAACAACGGCACGTCCAAAAACATTTCAGATGTTGGTCATTCCTCGCTATCACGGCAACCAGAATTTTTTCTTCTTTACAACAACAACAACAACAACAACAACAACATCAACGATATCAACATCAACATCAACAAACAAATTGTCTTGAAGTATTTCAGATACTGCGCAACCTTCGCACCATCACTGCGACCATGTTTTTTTTTTTTTTTTTTTGCTTTCATGCGTTAGTTCGTGTTTGTTGTTGTGTTTGTTCTTTCTTTGTCTTACTGTAGACCAATCTTTTATACACCAATTTTCATAGCCTTAGAAATAATCCATTTCATCGTCACCATCGCCACACCACTACAATCGAAATTTCATATTCTCTCTCTCTCTCTCTCTCTCTCTCTCTCTCTCTCTCTCTCTCTCTCTCTCTTCTTCTTCTTCTCTCTTTCTTCTCTATCTTCTTCTCTTTCTTCTTCTACTACTAGAGCTACTGCTGCTGCCTTCTTTGCTGATTCTTCCACCTCTTGCTCCCCATGCTCCTCTTTCTCCACCTTCTGCTGATAAAGTGTCTACCCCTCCTCCACCTCCTCCTCCTCTTCTCCATCTTCTTCTGCTTTTTTCTCTTCTTCGGAGCTTTTTCCCTCTTCCGCTCTTCTCTTCTCCTCTCTCTCCTCTTCCTTCTAATTTTTCTCCTCCTCCTCCTTCTCATCTTCCTCTTCTCTTTCTTCCTCTCCTGCTTCTTCTCCTCTTCTCCTCTTCTCTTCTTCTTCTTCCCTCTCTCCTCCTCATCCTCCTCTGGAATCTTCTTCTTCTTCTTCCTCTTCCTTCTTCTCTTCTTCTTCTTCTTCTTCTTCTTCTTACTTCTCCTCATCCTCATCCTTCTTCTTCCTCTCCTCCTCTCCTCATCTTCTTCTTCTTCTTCTTATTCTTCTTCTTCTGTGTCTTCCTTCTCCTTCCCTCCTCCTCTTCTTGTCTTGTTCTTATTCTTGTTGTCGTTGTCGTTGTCGTCGTCGTCGTCAGTTGTTGTGTTGTTGTTGTTGTTGTTGTTGTTGTTGCGTTGTTGTTCTCTTCTTGTCCCTGCTCCTCCTTCCTCCTCCTCCTCACCTGAAGTCCTCCTCCTCCTCCTCCTCCTCCTCACTCCACCTCCTCCTTCCTAAGAATCCTCCTTCTTCTTCTTCTTTTATTCTGTCCTTCCTTTCCCTCCTCTCCTGGTCCTCCTCCTCCTCCCCCTTCTTCTTCTTCTTCTTCTTCTTGTTCTTCCCTCCTCCTCCTCCTCTCCCCCACCTCCTCCTCCTCCTCCTCCTCCTCCTTCTTCTTCTGTCTTCTGCTACTGCTGCTGCTGCTGCTGCTGCTAGTTCTCCTTCTTCTCCCCCTGTTCCTCCTTCGCCTCCTCATCGTCCTCCTCCTCTTTTCTTCGTCTTCTTCGGTTCTCTTCTCCACTTCTTCTTCTTCTTCTTCTTCTTCTTTCTTTCTGCTTCTTCTTTCTTCTTTCTTTCTAAAAAACAAACAAACAAACAAACAAAAGCGGAGACAAGGTATGAGACAGGCAGACTGGTGTTTAAGGGCAGGACAGGAGTGCTGTCGATCCATCTGATTGTGCCGTTGACACTTCTCCACCACAACTGACTGGCAAGCCCCCCCCCCATCCCCATCCCATCTCCATCACCATTCATTACCCCCGTTCCCATCCCCCCTCCGCTCTGCCTACCCTCTTCCCTCATCGCCACTACCTATCCCTTGGTCCCTTTCCAGCAACAACTGCACCCATTCTCTCTCTCTCTCTCCATGTCTCTCTCTCTCCTCTCTCTCTCTCTCTCTCTCTCTCTTCTCTCTCTCTCTCTGTCCCCCCCCTCTCTCTCTCCTCCGCACTCAACCTCGCTCTCCCTCTTCCTCTAACGTCTAACGGAATGTTTGTGCTCGCTTACCGGTATTTATATTTGCATATGTGTACATGTGTGTGTGTGTTGTGCGTGCGCTTGCGTATGTATGTATGTATGTATGTATGTCTGATGTATGTATGTATGTATGTATGTATGTATGTAAGTGTAAGTGTGTTTATGGTACGTTGTATGTATGTATGTATGTATGAATGCATGTATGTATGTATGTGTTTATGTAGGTACGTAGGTGTGTGTTATTATGTATGGGTAGGTATGTATGGATGTATGTTATGTATGTATGTAGAAGTATGTAGGGATGTATTTATGTATGTTATGTATGTAATGTATGTATGTATGTATGTATGTATGTATGTATAAATGTATGCATGTATGAGTGTATGTATGAGGGATGTATGTCTGGATGTTGTAGGTATTAGTATGTCTGTATGTATGTAGGTAGGGATTATGTATGTATGTATGTATGTTGTTGATTTGACAAGTTGATGCATTATTAAAGTAATTGATATGTAGGTATGTATGTCTGTATGTTGTATGTAGTGCGTTAGGAATGCCTACAATCCCCTTGGTCACTTGCATGTCATTCGATCTACTCTCCTCTTCTAACTCTTGTTCCCCTATAGCTTTTTTACATCGCGTTGACCTTCTTCGTTCTTTACCTTCTCTATGCCCGCCCGTCAGCTCCTCTGCGCTCCCTACACCTATCCTCCACTTGTCTATTTTTTTTTGACTGAATCACGCGCCTTCATAGTACCATCTTATTTACCTCTCCTCTCTTCCCCGCCCCCCCCTCTTCCATGGCACTACACTGGTGTACCCCCACCTTGGTTTTCGTTGCTTTTTTTTCCCCAGCTCCTGCCATGTCATGAAGTGTTGTGAGTGTTCGCGCGACATGTGTGCGTGCGTGCGTGCGGCGACGACGCTGGCAGCGACACGTGTGTGTGTGATTCGTGTATAACTAATTGAGATATTTTTTTTAACTGTGGCATGGATGAAAGGGATGCATGCATCTGGTCAGGATGCTCTACTATAGACTAATTATAATATATCTGTGTGTTGTGTGTGTGTGTGTGTGTTGTGTGGTCTGTGTGGTGTGTTGTTTGTGTCCCTTTTTTCCTTTTCATTGTACTCTTTTTTTTGCTTTTACTTTGCGCTCTGCATTCTTTTTTTTTTTTTTTGCTTTTA